>CM073468.1:17210000-17472500 GCA_037074535.1 Gleditsia sinensis | reverse complement strand
ATTTTTCTCAAACTTCTCTCTAAGTCATCTCATCATCTGGACGTCCGATTTGAGCAAGTAAGGTACCGTTGGACTCGTGGGTAGAAGATCTACAAATCCCACCGATCAATTTCGCCGGAAAGTCGCCGGAAAATCACGTGAATAGTACCTCCAAAGGTAAAACTCCGTTTAACCGCGTTTTAGGCTTCGTTTTACCGAATTTCTTTCCATAGATAGTCTTAGAATTAGTTTCTATACTAGAATATAGGGTTTTTAGGTTTCGGCGTAAATAGTATTTCCGGCGAGTGAATAGTGTTTTCCGGCGTGAATAGTTACTTTTAGAGTTTTCTAATTTTCATGTTATGTCTATATTTTCTAGGTTGTTGAGCCATCACGAGGTGAAATTCTCGTTGTTGGACTCCTAGTAAGGTGAGTGGGTTTTTCATACTATAGCGCATGTTTTAGGAATTTGATTTATAACTCTCTCGTATGATTTTAACTAGTTGGAATGTATGTTAAATTGTTTTACCGCTTTGAAAACCAATATGTTCCAACCATGTTAGAAATTGTAAATTTCAATCCTAGTTGAACCCTAGGTATGCAGGGCAAGCATCTAAACTATTAATTCTCCATTTGAGTTAGATTTATAGAAATGCGAACTTAGTCATAGAAATGCACTAAGTTAGCCATGAAGTGATTTGATGCATGATAAGTATCTATGTAACGTCTACGGACGATCTATGTTTAAAAAGGGAAAGTTTATGATTTTAAAGGTCTCCATGGGAATTCATGGATAAGATATATTTTAGAATAGAATTTTATGCATGAAAAGAGCTAGATGGAGAATTATAGCTTTATCGTAAAGTTATTGAAATGTTTTACTTTAAACTCTCTGAATAGCATATTTCAAATGTTTTCTATTGGAGGGACCCTTTTAGATCACTGTTAGCTAGCCGCAGGTAGTGCTAGCCTTGGTGCACCATGATCATGTTAAGGCTTCGGCCTAGGATATTGTGACGGGCATATGACTGCCTAAGACACAAAATTTAGGGTGGACTTATGTCTACGCCTACAGTGATTGCCATACCCATTGCTATGTGCTTGGGGAAAATTTAGGGTGGCCTTATGTCTACGCCTACAGTGATTGACATACCCATTGCTATGTGCTTGGGGAATATGATAGATCTGTTTGGAAAGACCTCCAATAAACTAGTGCATTTTTCTTAAAGATTAAATATTTCTAAAATACCTCATTCATCATTGTTATTGTATAAGTATCTTCATTTATTACTTACCATGCATAATTGATTTGCTTACAGTTATTGATTTAATCATGTTTTATCATTTGAACTGTTTAGCATTCTTTCAATAAATTACGGTTAAATGTTTAATGTTTTCTATACCTTGATTTCAATTATTTAATTCATTGCGAAACACTCGTGCTTAGTTTGCCCTGTTTCTGTTATAGTATGATTTATACATTCATTGAGATGTGGTAATCTCACCCCTCTTCTGTTTTCTCCCCACAGATAATCAAAGAAACACTGATCCAGCTACAGCTCCATAGGAGGCTAAATATAGCATTGGTGAGCCCCAGTTGGGCAAGACTGCATTGTATTGGTTGTATAGTTTAAGTTTATGTCTAGTGTATCTCCATGAACTTACAGGCAGGATCCTCGCTTCTTGGGTTGTTTGAAAAATGGTTTTAAGTTTTACAATAATGTTTGTACTATGAGGCCATGGGCCAAGTTGAATCAAGGATGTTGGATTCATGAAATATATATATATATATATATATATATATATATATATATATATATATATATATATATATATATATATATATATATATATATATATATATATATATATATATATACAGTATTTTCTTATATTGGATGTGGCGTATGTGGCCAGTTATATTTATTATGTACTCTAGATTGTGTGCTGGATGTTTGTGCATGCTATGTGTTAGGTTTGCGGCTAGGGGGAAATCCTTATGCCGTGCCGGTCATGTGTTCCATCATTTGGGGCCGTGACAGAGGCTACCCATCCCTGCCGTTAGATGACAGTATTTTCGAAAAAGAATTCAATGTAATTATTATTAGTTTTATTTATTTATTTCATTGTTGTAATATCCCATAATTTTTAAATAATAATGTTTTACAATAAAAAAATATATTTTTTATTTTAAATGATCTTGTTTTGGTAAAAGAAAATATATTTTAATTAAAATAATTTTTGTTTTGCTTAAAATAATCATATTTTAATTAAAAGCAAATATATGTTTTGCTTAAAATAATTTTTGAAATATTTTACGATGAAAAATGGTGTGTGTGTGTGTATATATATATATATATATATGTATGTATGTATGTATGTATGTATGTATGTATATAATGAAAATAATAATAATAAATTTTAAATATTTAATTATTAAATAATAATATATAAAAAAGAAAAAAAAGGGGGAGGGGGAGACGAATGAAGAGAAAATGAGAAGGTTTTCATAACAGATAAATAGTATGAATAGTAACCTTCATTTTTTTTCTCTAAATCTAGAGTACCTATTAGCTTCCGATCCCAAAAGTGAGGGTACCACTAGATTCAGGATAGAGAATACTACGATTTTGACTGAACAATTTTTCAAATCAACCGCAAAAACGTCGTAGATCAGAAATAAAAAATTTTAGAAAAAAATAAACTCTGAAACTCTTAATTAGAGACCTCAAATTGAAAATATGATACCGTAGATGGATTCAAGAGCTAGATAAACCTTAGGATGTGAAATTTTTCAGCTTTCTGACAATTTTTTGTGTATTGTGAATAGTGATTTTCGGCGGTAAATAATATTTTTCGACTGTGAATAGTACCTACCAGTTGACCAGTGTTGATCAAACTCCCGAAGGCCAAATTGCGCGATTTTGGAGTCATTTTCTAGGTTTTTGAATCATCCGAACTCGCTTTTAAGGTCTATTTAATCAAATATAGATTGAAAAAGTACATTTTAGGGCTGTCCAATCTAGAGCCTTACCCTGTGAGTAGATGATTCTTTCTATGACTTGTCATATACTCTTCTTGATCTTTAAACGTGTATTTGATTATGTTTATGAGATATTTACACTTTTATATATTTTTGAAATGCATTAAATTATCTGAATTGCTTACAATTTGGAATATAGTTCAAGAAGAGTATAATTTTCAAAATGGATTTCTGAATTCATGGTATATTTGATTTCACATATATTTCTTATTAAATGCTAAAGTGAGTATTTTTACACGTGCCATTGATTTATAAAGCTATATGATTGTCTCGAGAAAAGACATGCATATGTGATAAACCCTGAATGGGTTGAGATTTTTTATTATACTAAAAGTTTTGTTTTGAATTATATGCAATATATGCATATGATAATTTTGTGGAGGAATCCTATTAGAAACACTGTCTGCTAACAGCAGGTGATGTTAGCCTTGGTGCACCTTGATACCTTAGGTAGCAGGGGTGATGCTACCCTCGTGTGAGGGTCAACTCATGGGATATGATATATGATGGAGAGCGGTATACCTTCTATATGGGCGAGATGTCGACTATATGATTTGTGACTTGCCTCCCTTGTTGTGTGTTTGGAAAATACCCATATTAGAGTCCCTTCGCATGTCCTCTTGAATGGTGTTAGGACAAACCTCAGCGGGATGCTGAGTTTAGACAAATCCTACACCAACAAAGTACGAAAGGGCCTGAACTCTGATATGGTAGTTCTGATATGAGATTCTCCTAATATTTTCATATGAGATATTTTGATGCATAACAATATTTGTTTAATGATTATACAGTATAGTATATAGTTTTGGATATATGAATATCGTCTGTTTTGAGAATATTTGAAATTTGGGTCCCATATAGATGTATTTTCGAACTATGTTTTCTATGTGACAAATTTTAAAATATGAGTACATCCATATGTTGACCTAAGAGGTCATAGGAGGGATAATCTGTGTAATAGCCGTAAAGTTAACGAGAAAGTTCAACTAAAGGAATTTAGAATAAAAGTGACAATTTTGGAAAATGGAGATTTTAATTAAGGAAAATTTGGAATTAAAACAAAGGATTTCAAAAATGGAATTAGGACACGGTGAAAATAAGTTATTATTTATATGGATTAAAGAATTATAAAAGAAATGTTAAGAATTTACGTTTCGGGGCAAAAATGCAATTTCTTAAAAGTTTCGGGGTTAAAATATAAATAAGAAAAATTTGCAAGGACTTTCCGCTAAAAGTGAAATTTTGCAGAAAGGTCCCCCGAGATATTTTAAGGGCTTCAATCACTCCGGAAGCAATCATTGGCAGATTTTTCCATCTCTCTTCAGAAAACTCTCCCCGAAAACCCTCTAACTTCTCTCTAAGATTTCTTCGCCTACGGACCTCGGATTTCAACACCACCACCACCAACGGACTCAGGACGAAGAGTTCTTCGAATCCATCCGATTGGTTTCTGGAGAATTGGCCGGAAATTGGTCGGAAAATTGAGGGAAAAAACGGCTAAAAAGGTAACCCCCGAAACTCCTACTTTTAGTTCTCAAACGCAAAAACTAACACCGTAGATCGATCCAGAAGGCACCGAAACCTTTGGATCTCAAATTTCAGGCCGATCCACCACCGTACGCTCTCCCACGCGCCGCATCTCCCTCGGCGAGTGACGCCCACGCGCAGCTCCTCGGGCGGCGCGTGTAGCGCGTGGCATCCGAACCTCCTCGCGTTGACCTGCGTTGACCGAGCTCCCGGAGGCCAAATTTCGCAAATCCGGAGTCGTTTTCAAGGTTTTCGGACGTTCCGGACTCGATTTTGGGGTTTATTTCACTGAATTCGGATCAGAAAATTGGATTTTAAGGGTGTCCAACTTTGTGCTTCAAAGAGGTGAGTAGATGATTCTTTCTATGGCTTGTTTTTACTCTTCTTGAACTTTACATTGATAAATGAGTATGATTACATGTTATTTATACTTCCATATGTTCTTGAAATGGTTTGGAAATGTCTGAAATATTTAATATATGATATGTAGTTCAAGAAGAGTTTGATTTTACAATAAGTTTTGAAACACATTAAGCATGTGATTTTTACACGTATTTTGCATGACATGGCAAAGAAAATATGTTATACATGTGACATTGATTTTATACAGTAATATGTTTGCCTCGGATGTGGGCATTTATACATGATTCCCTTGAATGGGAAGTTTTGACAGATGAATGTACTGAGACTGATAGTCTGTATTACATTGAGAATTTTATACTATAATATATGGCATATACGCATATGATAATTTTTGTGGAGGAATCCTATTGGAAACACTGTCAGCTAACAGCAGGTGATGTTAGCCCTGGTGCGCACCTTGATTGCCTCAGCTAGCAGGGGGGGTGGTGCTAGCCTCGTGTGAGGGCCAACACACGGGAGATTATATGTGAAGGAGAGCGGAATGCCTCCTATATATGGGCGAGATGCCAGTTATGAGATGTTATTTTGCCTTCCCTTGCTGTGTGCTTGGGAAAGACCCATACAGAGTCCCTTCGCGTGTCCTCTTGAATGGTAGTAGGGCAAACCTCAGCGGGATGCTGAGTTTAGGCAAATCCTATACCACCAAAGTACGGAAGGGGTCAAACTCTGATGTGGTGGTTCTGATATGGGATCCTCCGAATATTTTAACAGAAATGTTTTGATGCATAGCATAATTTGATTAATAAATTTACAGTATTGAATATGATTTTGAACTTGATATGAGCATTGTTTATACAGTATCGCATACAGTTTGAAAGACTTGATTATGATTTTTGAACAGAGAATATTTGAAAATGCGGGTCCCATAAGAATGTACTTCTGAACGGTATATTTTGATATGATAAGTTTTACAATATGAGTACATCCTTATGTTGACCTGAGAAGTCATAGGAGGTGTTATCTGCTCACTGAGTTGTAAAACTCACTACACGTGGTTGACATATTTTTCAGATAAAGACCCAGAATTTGGTCCCGCAGCTACTTGACTGACTAGGTGTCGTGCTTCAGTGGTGAGCCTAACTTGTTTCTAGGCTCTCAGTGTATGATATTGTAATATATTTGTACTCTAGTGTTGCTCTGAAAGTCACAGGCAGGATCCTTGTTTCCGCTGTAAACTTGATGTATATAGATTTGGCATGTATAATTATTGGTTTTTTGTAAACTTGTGAACGTTGAATAATATTTGAATATGTGTTATCGTGAGATCATTTGTACATGTGTAATGAAAAGATTTTCGGATAGTAAGGGTATTCGCGTTCGTAAAGTACGGACGTGACAAGTTGGTATCAGAGCATTAGGTTTCCCTGTGACAATCAGAGCAAGGGATTCTTTAGTAGGACCTTTAGTATCGATATGAGCCGGACATATTTATACTTCAGGTGCTGCTGAGAGAATCTATAGGATATTCACTTCCTTTCCAAGTGTCTTTAAATTCCTTGAGTAAATACATGTGTCTTAAAGAGGTGTTTTATTCTGTATAGTTAATGATGCCGCCAAGAACTAGAGCGGTCACTAGAGAAGAAGCTGTAGATCGTGCACCCTCTACAGAAGAGTCTGCACAATCTACAATACCAGTACAAAGAGGCCGTGGTAGAGGCCGACCTAGAGGAAGAGGAAGAGGTAGAGGTAGAGGACGTGCACGGGGTTTGAGAACCCCAAGACAAGGAGAACAGACTCCTGTACCTGATAGAGTTCCTGAGGAAAGAGTAGAAACCCCTCAGGAGCCACCTGATAGAAACGCTGATATGATTGCTGGTATCCATAGAAGTTTAGAAACATTGGCTGGATTTATAGTGGAACAGGGTAGAAGGGAAGGCCAGCCAGCAGAACATGATCCTGAAGTGCAAGAACTGGGAAGAACAGCTGACCAAGAGGATAAGCTGAGAGGGATTGAGGTGTCATTACCGCAATTCCTTAAGTTAAAACCTCCGACTTTTTCTGGGTCAAATATTCAGGAAGATCCACAGATCTTTATTGATGCTGTGGAACGAATTTTCAGAGCTTTGGGGTGCTCTAGTAGAAGATCCGTGGAGTTGGTGTCTTTTCAACTATCTGATGTGGCCCAAGTTTGGTTTGAGACATTTGTACAAGGACGGGCAGCTGTTTTACCACCAATGGAGTGGAACGAATTTAAGGAAGCATTTATGAATCGCTTTCTACCAACAAGTGAAAGAGACAAGAGGGCCAGAGAGTTTGAGGAATTGAAACAAACACCAAACATGTCAGTTTCTGAATATGACATTCGTTTTACCCGATTGTCCAGATATGCACCATACCTGGTCCCAACTGAAAAGGATAGAATTAAGAGGTTTGTTTTGGGATTGATACGCCCCTTGTTTAAGTCAGTGGGTCCTCAGATGGATCATTTTTCAACTTATTCAGCAGCTGTGAACTGTGCTAGGATGATGGAAACACGAGAGCAAGCTGACATAGAAAGTTTTAAGAGAAGGAAGAGAGATCGAGATAGTAATGTCCAGACTAGATCTAATCCTATTGTTAGTGGGTCAAGATTTCAAAATCCACAGCGTTTTAATCAAGCAGGAGCTGGTAGTTCTAACCAGCCATCAGTTAATATTAACAAGCAGAGAATGTTCCAAAGAGATATGAGACCCCCGAGTCAGCAAGACTCAAGATCTATTCCACTATGTCCACATTGTGGTAGGTCCCATACTGGACAATGTCGCAGAGAAACTGGTGCATGTTTTAAGTGTGGACAAATGGGTCATCTGATGAGGAATTGTCCACAACTGCGAAGTTTTAGTCAAGCAACAGTGCAACCAGCTTTACCCCCTGCATCTGTGCCAGCACGACCTATTCGAGCAGCCTCGGTCCAAGCAAGTAGTGTGGGTCCTGGTAGAGGATCAGGAAATCGAGGGCGAGAACCAGCTCGAGTTTTTGCCTTGACACGACAGGATGCTCAGGCCTCAAATGCAGTTATGACAGGTACATTATCAGTATGTTCCCATAAAGCATATGTTCTGTTCGATCCTGGTTCTACTCATTCTTATATATCACCATGCTTTGCTAAGAACTTGGATAGAGATCCTGCTAGTTTGCATTGTTCTTTCATGGTTGCTACTCCTATGGGAGAACTTCTAGTAGTAAATGATGTGTATAAATCATGTGAGATTTCGATAGAAGGCAAGGAGACTCTTATAGATTTGATAGTTCTAAATATGATAGACTTTGACGTGATTTTGGGAATGGATTGGTTGGCATCATGCCATGCCATTCTAGACTGTCATAATAAGGTGATTAAGTTTAATGTACCTGGAGAATCCTCCTTTATGATACAAGGAGATTGTAGTAAGAAGTCTAGTAATTTAATTTCCGCCTTAACAGCTCATAAACTGTTACGAAGAGGGTGTCAGGGATATCTGGCAATAGTCAAGGATGTTGATATGAAGTATACAAGTTTAGAGCAAGTTCCAATAGTTAAAGAATTTCCTGATGTGTTTCCTGAAGAGTTGCCAGGTTTACCACCAGACCGAGAGATTGAGTTTAGTATTGACCTTCTCCCTGAAACACAACCAATATCCATACCTCCTTATCGGATGGCACCTGCAGAACTTAAGGAATTGAAGGAACAACTACAAGATTTATTAGATAAAGGTTTTATTCGACCCAGTACATCTCCCTGGGGTGCTCCTGTTCTTTTTGTGAAGAAAAAGGATGGATCATTACGTCTATGTATTGATTATAGGCAGTTGAACAAGGTGACTATAAGAAACAAATATCCCTTACCCAGAATAGATGATTTGTTTGATCAGTTACAGGGTGCTCAATGGTTTTCAAAAATTGATTTGAGATCTGGGTATCACCAACTGAAAATAAAGAAGGAAGATATTTCAAAAACTGCTTTTAGGACTCGGTATGGGCACTACGAGTTCTTAGTAATGCCATTTGGTTTAACGAATGCCCCAGCTGCATTTATGGATTTAATGAATAGGGTATTTAAACCTTTCCTAGACCAGTTTATTATTGTATTTATCGATGATATTCTGGTGTATTCAAAGAGTTCAGAGGAGCATGAGCAACATTTAAGGATAGCTTTGCAAACCCTAAGAGAACATCAATTGTATGCTAAGTTTTCAAAGTGTGAATTTTGGCTTAGTAATGTTACATTCCTAGGGCATGTGGTTACCAAAGAGGGTATTCATGTTGATCCCAAAAAGATAGAAGCAGTACAGCAATGGCCACGCCCCACGACAGTTACAGAGATTCGTAGCTTTCTTGGGTTAGCAGGATATTATCGTAGATTTGTTAAAGATTTTTCAAAGATAGCTGCTCCTTTGACCAGGTTGACTAGGAAAGGAATAAAATTTGAGTGGTCTGATGCTTGTGAAAAGAGTTTTCAGAAATTAAAGGAGTGCTTAACTACAGCCCCAATCCTTACCATTCCTACGGATACAGGAGATTACGTAGTATACTGTGATGCATCTAGAGTGGGCTTAGGCTGTGTGTTAATGCAAAATGGAAGAGTAGTTGCTTATGCATCTAGACAGTTGAAGACGCATGAACAGAATTATCCCACCCATGATTTAGAGATGGCAGCTGTAGTATTTGCTCTAAAGATTTGGAGACATTACCTGTATGGTAGAACTTGTGAGATTTATACAGATCACAAGAGCCTCAAGTATATTTTTCAACAGAAGGATCTTAATTTGAGGCAAAGAAGATGGATGGAGCTACTGAAAGACTATGACTGTACGATTTTGTATCATCCAGGTAAAGCAAATGTAGTAGCTGATGCTCTAAGCAGAAAGTCAATGGGAAGTTTGGCTCATATAGCAGAGGTGCGACGACCATTGTTAGAAGACATCCATAAGTTAGAAAGTAAGGGAATAAGGTTTGAAATAAAAGAACCGGGAATATTATTGGCTCATGTGCAGCTCCAATCTTCCTTAGTTGAGCAAATCAAAGCCGATCAAGACAAGGATGCTAATTTGCTCAAGATTAAGAGTGAAATGAAGGATAGTAAGGATTCTGAATTCTCGGTGGATACTGAAGGGATATTAAGATACGGTAGACGATTGTGTGTTCCAAATGTTCATGATTTGAGAAAACAAGTTTTGGAGGAAGCACATCGATCTACATATACCATACACCCGGGAATGACAAAGATGTACCAAGACATAAAGGAATTGTATTGGTGGGATGGTATGAAGAGGGATATTGCGGAATATGTTTCCCATTGTTTGACGTGCCAGCAGGTAAAAGCTGAACATCAACGACCTGCAGGTTTACATCAGCGAATAGAGATACCAGAATGGAAGTGGGAGAGAATTACTATGGATTTTATCACTGGATTACCAAGAACTTCCAAGGGAAATGATTCTATCTGGGTCATTATAGACCGCATGACCAAGTCAGCACACTTTCTGCCTGTGAAAACAACCTACAATGTAGCTCAGTATGCCAGGCTCTATTTAAATGAAATAGTTAGGCTACATGGAGTTCCTATATCAATTATATCTGATCGAGGGCCGCAGTTCACGGCACGATTTTGGAAAGCTTTTCAAGAAGCATTAGGAACGAGATTGGACTTGAGCACAGCTTTCCATCCGCAAACTGATGGTCAGTCTGAGCGTACGATTCAGATTTTAGAAGACATGCTTCGAGCCTGTATTTTTGATTTTGGTGGAAGTTGGGATATGTATTTGCCTTTGGCTGAATTTGCATATAATAATAGCTATCAGACTAGTATACAGATGGCCCCATTTGAAGCTTTGTATGGTAGACGGTGCAGATCTCCCATTGGATGGTTCGAAGTGGGCGAGGCTAAACTTATAGGGCCAGATCTTGTACAAGAAGCACTGAACAAGGTAAAGCTGATTAGAGACAGGCTGCAGGCAGCTCAGAGCAGACAAAAGGCATATGTTGACAATAGACGAAGGGAGTTAGAATTTTCAGTGGGTGAACAAGTGTTCCTGAAAGTCTCACCCATGAAAGGAGTGATGAGATTTGGAAAGAAAGGGAAGTTAAGCCCTCGGTATATAGGCCCTTTTGAAATATTGGACAGAATAGGTGCAGTGGCATATCGCATAGCTCTGCCACCAGAACTGAATGTTCATCCAGTATTTCATGTGTCTATGTTACGGAAATACTTACCGGATCCTACTCATGTCATTCAACCCCAGGAAATTCAATTAGATAAGAATTTAACCTATGAGGAAAAGCCGATGTCAATTGCTGATCGACAAGTGAAAAAGTTGCGGTCACGAGATATTTCAATGGTTAAGGTGATATGGCAAAATCACTCATTTGAGGAAGCTACGTGGGAAAAAGAAGATGACATCCGCGCCCGATATCCGCATTTGTTTGAACAATGAGGTTAGTATCTATCTGTTACTATGGTGATGAAATTCGGGGACCGAATTTCTTTAAGGGGGGAAGAATGTAATAGCCGTAAAGTTAACGAGAAAGTTCAACTAAAGGAATTTAGAATAAAAGTGACAATTTTGGAAAATGGAGATTTTAATTAAGGAAAATTTGGAATTAAAACAAAGGATTTCAAAAATGGAATTAGGACACGGTGAAAATAAGTTATTATTTATATGGATTAAAGAATTATAAAAGAAATGTTAAGAATTTACGTTTCGGGGCAAAAATGCAATTTCTTAAAAGTTTCGGGGTTAAAATATAAATAAGAAAAATTTGCAAGGACTTTCCGCTAAAAGTGAAATTTTGCAGAAAGGTCCCCCGAGATATTTTAAGGGCTTCAATCACTCCGGAAGCAATCATTGGCAGATTTTTCCATCTCTCTTCAGAAAACTCTCCCCGAAAACCCTCTAACTTCTCTCTAAGATTTCTTCGCCTACGGACCTCGGATTTCAACACCACCACCACCAACGGACTCAGGACGAAGAGTTCTTCGAATCCATCCGATTGGTTTCTGGAGAATTGGCCGGAAATTGGTCGGAAAATTGAGGGAAAAAACGGCTAAAAAGGTAACCCCCGAAACTCCTACTTTTAGTTCTCAAACGCAAAAACTAACACCGTAGATCGATCCAGAAGGCACCGAAACCTTTGGATCTCAAATTTCAGGCCGATCCACCACCGTACGCTCTCCCACGCGCCGCATCTCCCTCGGCGAGTGACGCCCACGCGCAGCTCCTCGGGCGGCGCGTGTAGCGCGTGGCATCCGAACCTCCTCGCGTTGACCTGCGTTGACCGAGCTCCCGGAGGCCAAATTTCGCAAATCCGGAGTCGTTTTCAAGGTTTTCGGACGTTCCGGACTCGATTTTGGGGTTTATTTCACTGAATTCGGATCAGAAAATTGGATTTTAAGGGTGTCCAACTTTGTGCTTCAAAGAGGTGAGTAGATGATTCTTTCTATGGCTTGTTTTTACTCTTCTTGAACTTTACATTGATAAATGAGTATGATTACATGTTATTTATACTTCCATATGTTCTTGAAATGGTTTGGAAATGTCTGAAATATTTAATATATGATATGTAGTTCAAGAAGAGTTTGATTTTACAATAAGTTTTGAAACACATTAAGCATGTGATTTTTACACGTATTTTGCATGACATGGCAAAGAAAATATGTTATACATGTGACATTGATTTTATACAGTAATATGTTTGCCTCGGATGTGGGCATTTATACATGATTCCCTTGAATGGGAAGTTTTGACAGATGAATGTACTGAGACTGATAGTCTGTATTACATTGAGAATTTTATACTATAATATATGGCATATACGCATATGATAATTTTTGTGGAGGAATCCTATTGGAAACACTGTCAGCTAACAGCAGGTGATGTTAGCCCTGGTGCGCACCTTGATTGCCTCAGCTAGCAGGGGGGGTGGTGCTAGCCTCGTGTGAGGGCCAACACACGGGAGATTATATGTGAAGGAGAGCGGAATGCCTCCTATATATGGGCGAGATGCCAGTTATGAGATGTTATTTTGCCTTCCCTTGCTGTGTGCTTGGGAAAGACCCATACAGAGTCCCTTCGCGTGTCCTCTTGAATGGTAGTAGGGCAAACCTCAGCGGGATGCTGAGTTTAGGCAAATCCTATACCACCAAAGTACGGAAGGGGTCAAACTCTGATGTGGTGGTTCTGATATGGGATCCTCCGAATATTTTAACAGAAATGTTTTGATGCATAGCATAATTTGATTAATAAATTTACAGTATTGAATATGATTTTGAACTTGATATGAGCATTGTTTATACAGTATCGCATACAGTTTGAAAGACTTGATTATGATTTTTGAACAGAGAATATTTGAAAATGCGGGTCCCATAAGAATGTACTTCTGAACGGTATATTTTGATATGATAAGTTTTACAATATGAGTACATCCTTATGTTGACCTGAGAAGTCATAGGAGGTGTTATCTGCTCACTGAGTTGTAAAACTCACTACACGTGGTTGACATATTTTTCAGATAAAGACCCAGAATTTGGTCCCGCAGCTACTTGACTGACTAGGTGTCGTGCTTCAGTGGTGAGCCTAACTTGTTTCTAGGCTCTCAGTGTATGATATTGTAATATATTTGTACTCTAGTGTTGCTCTGAAAGTCACAGGCAGGATCCTTGTTTCCGCTGTAAACTTGATGTATATAGATTTGGCATGTATAATTATTGGTTTTTTGTAAACTTGTGAACGTTGAATAATATTTGAATATGTGTTATCGTGAGATCATTTGTACATGTGTAATGAAAAGATTTTCGGATAGTAAGGGTATTCGCGTTCGTAAAGTACGGACGTGACAATCTGTTCATTGAGTTGTCAAACTCACTACATGTTATTTATATGTTTTTTAGATAAGGATATAGAGTTTGGCTCTTCCCCTTCAGATAGTTGACTAGCTAGATGACATGATCTCTAAGTGAACCTACTTTGTTTTCAAGGCTCATAGATTTTGATCATATTGTACTTGTACTTTAGAGTATGCTCTGAATGCCACAGGCAGGATGCCTGCTTCTGCTGTTACTCTGAAGTTTATAAATTTGGTTTATATATTGTGTATACATGGGAATACCTATCTGTAAAAGAGTGTATTATTCATGTTATGAAAAATATATGTTCGTAAAGTATTTGTTTTATGTGCTCTAAAATTAAGGGCGTGACAAGTTGGTATTAGAGCATTAGGTTTCCCTGTGGCTTTTAGAGCAAAGGATTCTTTAGTAGGACCTTTAGTATGGATAAGAGCCTAACATATTTATACTTCAAGTGCTACTGAGGGATTCTATAGGGTCTCAATTTTTTTTCTATTCCAAGTTTGTTAAATTTTCTAGAACAAGATTGATTGAGTGTTGTGACATCTTAAGAAGTATCTATGGGTCAATTACTGTCTGAAAGTGAAAAGGGTAGGTGTGCCAATGAATTTAAAAGAATTAAGACAGATACCAAATATGACAGTGTCTGAATGTTATATCTGTTTTACCCCATTTTCTAGATATGGTAAACTTTGATGTGATACTGAGAATGGATTTGTTGGTATCATATCATGCCATTTTGGAATGTCATTTTAAGATGAGTAAATTCAATATTCCTGAAGAATTTTCTTTCTTGATACAAGGAGACTGTAGTGAGGTATCCAGTAATCTAATCTCTGCTTTAGCAGCCTATAAGTTATTACAAAAAGGTGCCAAGAATATTTGGCAGTGGTGGGAGATGTTGATATAAAATATACCAGTGTAAATCAAGTTTCAGTGGTTAGAGAATTTTTTGATATAATTCTTGAGGAATATTCAGGATTACCTTGAAACGATAAATAGAATTTGGTATTGATTTATTTCTTAGAACCTAACCAGTGTCTATATTTTCATATAGAATGGCACCCACAGAACTTAAAGAACTGAAAAAGAAATAGTTACAAGACATGTTAGATAAAGGATTTAAATGCCCTAGTACTTTTATTTGTAGTGCTCCAATTCTATCTATGAAAGAGAAATATGAATCACTATGACTACGCATCGATTATAGACAATTGAATAAGATGACAGTGTAGAATAAAAATCCATTACCTCGTATAGATGATCTGTTTGACCAATTACAAGGTACTCAAAGCTTTTCAAAAATTGATTTGATTTGATATCTGGATATTATCAATTGAGGATATTCGAAAATTTTCTTTTCATTATGAGTATTATGAGTTTTTGGTGATGTCATTTAACTTGATAAATGCCCTAGCTACATTCATAGACTTAATGAATAGAGTATTTAAACTATTCTTGGCTAAATTTATTATTGTCTTTATTAACGAAATACTAATATGTTCCAAGAGTACAGAGAATTATAAACAAAATTTAAAGATAATTTTACCAACTCTAAGGGAGTTTGGTTGGTAAGGATAGTATTTAAGTAGACCCTAAGAAAGTAAAAGTGGTACAGCAATGGTTATGTTTTCTACATTTAAAGATGAAGATCCAAATCCAAATTGCGCTTCCTGCGGTTGTTTGTCGTCCATTCTATTTGAGTCATAGTTGGATCAGATACATGAACATATGCTTGTAAAGTATCAATCAACTCCTCAACATTTGAATCCAAGATGATAATTCTTCGTGCTGAGTGTGAGATGAACCTTTATTCCATAGTTTGATCAAGAAAAGACAATAAACCATCAAAGAAGTGATTAACATTTAAGAAACCTATCGGTTTGTGATGCATATTTAGTTGTGCTCAATAGACTATTTGGAAAATCTCTTCTAAAGTACCAAAACCACCTGGAAAGGCAATGAACGCATCAGCATTGCTCATCATTCTAGCCATGCGCTCATGCATGGAAGCTACCCTAAGTTTTTTTCCAATTGTTTTTCCTAGGATGTTTGATACAGTTAGAACTGTAAGAATAATATCTAGAACTTAGCATCCTCCTACATGTGCAGCTGTAGACACACACCCCATTAACCTATGGTTACCTCCACCATACACTAAATGAATTTTTCTTTTGGCCAGTACCATACCCAGATTTTGTACTGTTTTTACATACTCTTCATCTTTTCCAGGACTCGAACCACAAAAGACACAAATATTTTAAAACTGACGGAATGCGATTCCCTCCATAACTGCACACACTTTAACTTTGAGTATGAAAGTAAAGATATTAACATGTGCATTTATAGTACTCAAAGAAGGGTGTACTTACAATAGTTATGCAAATAGGCTGGACATAATTAGAACAGCTATGTGAGTGATTGGTGGATATAAGCTAAATTGAAGGTGAAATTTTAAAAATGACAGCAAGCATATATATGAACAGTAGTTGTGATCGTGGTTTATATTAAGCACATAAAGATAATAAGGTTAAAATATCACCGAAAATTTTCCTTTTCCTTGTTGTCCTTGATGAAGCATTGATGTCTTGATTGTTGTAAGAAAGTTGTAGGTGATCGGCGGAATTGTAAAAAAAGAAGAAAGGAAAATGTAAACAAATTAATTGTTGAAGAAGAACAATCAAATAGTTTATTTTGTTTTCTCAATGTTCTTGCCAGTCGACTATCGGTATTATTAAGTCGACTAGCTATTTTGAGAATTTTTAATATGGACTGGTTTATTTACAGTTGATTGATTACATCTATTTTGAAGCAATCAACTGCATCCTACCAGTTAACTACGTATTCTTTGATTTTCACTGACTTTTATAAGCGCAGAAATGTTTCTTTTTCATGTGTTATTTTTCCACCGAATACTAACAGGTTTAAAGTAGATTTTGGCACATATATTCAAAACTTGCAGCCACCGATTTTTGCTGAAATAATAGCTAAGTTTTGTTTACAGATTTTTAAGAATTACAGCCATCGATTTTAACTTTCTCCGATACTTTGTCCAAACTTTTGACTTTCTATTTTGGCACCGTTCATTATTATAATTTTTTTCTATTCTACTGTATCCTTCTTGATTAATGATTGGCATTAAATGCAAAATTCTTTTCGTTATTACAAGGATTAATTTTTTTTTCTTTGAAAATCAGTTATTATGGTGTCTAAATGGTTAGTAGGTTAAAGTATTGAGATTTTGAAAGAATTTATCTAACAAAGAATGTATAAAAAAAATCTTTATATCAAGTATATATAACTGTGTAAGTTGGCAGATTGTGTGCAAATTAAAAAGAATAATGAGTTTATAGTATGTACTAATTGAGTATTAAGGTATAAAGAACACATAAATTTATCTAATGTGGTTGAGAAAGGAAAGGAGAATAATTTGAGAACCATATTCGAAAATAATGTAAAGCGATTAAAATATTTATGTTAAGGATTATACCATGCTAAGTGAGTCTAGTATCTAAGATGTGAATTATGTTGAGATTGAAAATTCACGTGTGATTAATTGTTGAGAAAGGAAATTTCAGAAGAAGTCATAAATTGTGAATATGGATAACCCGAGGCAATGATTATATACTAACATATGAAAGAATTGTACTAGTACAATGGTAAAAATAATATACAAGTGATATTTTTTTTTTGTTCAGTGTGTCAGCAAGTAAAAAAAATTGAATATTTTGTTTCAAGAAAGTTTATCAATAAGCTTAAGATCTTAGCTAGATTATAGTATAGCTGATAGTAAATTTAAATTATGTGTTTATACATTAGAAGTTATGCTTTAGGTATCTTTACATAATTTTGGTGAAATTTTGGAGAAAATTATTTAACCTTAGTTGAACTGTCCCCTGTCAGTAATTATTAGGCCAACATACAAATGGCATTATGTGACGTTTTACATTAAATACCATAAGACTCCTAATAGGTGGATGAGTTGAATAAGGTTAAATTTTTGGAATCTAATTTGGAATATCTTGCAATAGATAGAATATGACTAACCTAAGTTAAAGATGCTAGTTTGGAGAGCATGATTCACGCATATGTTTTCAAATTTGGTGGGAGACCCCTTAGCAGAATTTGTCTATAATAAAATGTTATTGGATGACTTAATGCCTTATGTAAGAGGTGTTATAAATTTTTTGTTAGATGGTTCAGTGGAGTTAGACTTATGATAAGATGTCGTTGATAAAGTGAAATTGATTAAAAAAAATACAAGCAACTCGATACAGGCCAAAAGTCTATAAGGACCAAGAATGTTGAGCACTAGAAATTATTAGTTGGTGATCAAATTTTCTTAAAGGACTCACCCATGAAAAAGGTAAAGAGGTTTGAAAAGAAGAAAAAAGTTAAGATTTAGTATATAGCCTCTTTTGAAATCTTGGAAAAAGTATATATAGTATATATTGCCTAACTTTGCCATCAAGATTAAGTGATGCTGATACAATCTTTCTTACATCAATGCTAAGGAAGTACCTATCAGATTCTTCTTATACTATCTAATTCCAAAAAATTCAATTGGACAATAATTTGACTTAATTATGAGGAAAAAACCAATGTTTATTATTGATTGACAAGTAAAGAGATTTCCTAGAAAGTAAAGATGATATACAGAAGAGATATCCCCAATTATTTGAGCAATAAGGTTGGTAACTCCAAATTATACATTGACTTCATTCCCTATATGTGGTATGATGGGTTGAAATTCGGGGACCGAATTTCTTAAGGGAGAAGAATGTAATATCCCGTAATTTTTAAATAATAATGTTTTACGATAAAAAATATAGTTTTATTTTAAATGATCATGTTTTGGTAAAAGCAAATATATTTTAATTAAAATGATTTTTCTTTTGCTTAAAATAATCATATTTGGCTTTAATAAATTTTTGTTTTATTTTTAGAAATATTCTTTCTTTTATTATGCATAAAGATATTTATTTTGTGATTTGTTTTATTAGAATTGTTATCAAGAAAATTCATGATCTAAGAGTTCAACTAAAATTTTGCAAGAATATAATTTTTTAGAAATTTTTGGAATATTTTAGGATGAAAAATGGTGTATATATATATATATATATGTATATAATGAAAATAATAATAATAAATTTTAAATATTTAATTATTAAATAATAATAAAAAAGAGGGACGGAGAGACGGATGAAGAGAAAATGCAAAGGTTTCCGTAACCGATGAATAGTATGAATAGTGTAAATAGTAACTTTCATTTTTTTTTTCTAGATCTGAAGTGGCTATTGGCTTCCGATTTCAAAATTGAAGGTACCACTAGATTCAGAACGAAGAATACTACGATTTTGACTGAACAATTTTTCAAATCAATCGCAAAATCGCCGTAGATCGGAAGTAGAAAATCTCAGAAAAAAAAATAAACTCTGAAACTCTTATTTAGAGATTTAAAATTGAAAATCTGACATCGTAGATAGATTTATCAGTAAGATAAACCTTAGAATATGAAATTTTTCGACCATCTGACAACTTTTTGTGCATTGTGAATAGTGATTTCTAGTAGTAAATAGTAATTTCCGGCGGTGAATAGTATTTTTCGATCGTGAATAGTATACACCAGTTGACCAGCGTTGACCAAACTGTCGGAGGCCAAATTGTGCAATTTTAGAGTCCTTTCCTAGGTTTTTGGACCCTCCAGATTCGCTTTTAAAGTCTATTTAGTCAAATGTGGATTGAAAAAGTACATTTTAGGGCTGTCAGTCTGGAGCCTTACCTTGTGAGAAGATGATTCTTTCTATGACTTGTCCTATACTCTTCTTGATCTTTAAACGTATATTTGATTATGTTTATGAGATATTTACACTTTTATATATTTTTGAAATGCATTAAATTGTCTAAATTGCTTACAATTTGAAATATAGTTCAAGAAGAGTTTTGAAAATAGATTTCTGAATTCATGGTATATATGATTTCACATGTATTTCTTATTAAATGCTAATGTAAGTATTTATGCACATAGCATTAATTTATAAAACTATATGATTGTCTCGAGAAAAGGCATGCATATGTGATAAAACCTGAATGGGTAATTTATGAAAGATGATCTGCATTGAGAATGAGATTCTGTATTATACTGAAAGCTCTGTTTTGAATGACATGGAATATATGCATATGATAATTTTATGGAGAAATCCTATTAGAAATATTGTCTGCTAACAACAGGTGATGTTAGCCTTGGTGTACCTTGATACCTCAGGTAGCAGAGGTGGTGCTAGCCTCGTGTGAGAGCCAACACACGGGATATGATATATGATGGGGAGCGGGATGCCTCCTGTAATGCCCTCAATTTTCGAGCACGTGAAACAAACATTTTTTTTCCGCAATCAGATATTTTTCTTAACACGTATAACACTATTTTTTATCATAGAAATAGATATATATATATATATATATATATATATATATATATATATATATATATATATATAGGTTCTGTCATGTATATACATTATACAGACCAAGTTATAAATGTCAAAGTAACAACAGAAGTAGAGATCCTGCCTGTAGCATTCGAAACACACTCTAGAATACAAACATAGTATAAATCAAAACTGTGAGCCTTGAAAGCAACATAGACTCATTCAGAGAATATGTCACCTAACTGATCACCTATCTACAAGATCAGATCATGTATTCTTATATAAAAAATGTGAAAATATCGTGTAGTGAGTTTGACAACTCAGTGAGCAGATAATATCTCATATGACCTCTTAGGTCATCATATGGATGTACTTATGTTTTAAAATTTGTCACTTAAAAAATATAGTTCAGAAGTACATCCATATGAGACCCGTATTTCAAATATTTTCAAATAAAAAGATATTCAGCTATCTAAATCATATTCAATACGGTATAATCATTAAACAAATGTTGTTATGCTCAGCTGTATAAACTATAGTAAAATAATAAGCTTTTGAGATAAAGTTAAAAACTTTTAAAATGACCTGCCTCATTCGGCAATTTGGTCAACCCACACACTCATTTGCTATACACATAATGACTGATCGACTATAGTCACAATAGTGATCAGAGAATGTGAGTCCATCACCCATCTGCCTCCTCACATTACCACTATCACCTGGTTGGAGCGATCCTCCCTCAGCTCACTCAAGCTAATAGGGTGTCCCCTATTCGTTACTGTCACAAGCCATACAACCCGTCGATATTCATCCATACATATAAATACATATATATAAATGCATATTAATCAAATGCAATGTAAAATTGTCAAGCAACTCGCCATGAACTTTACGCTTGCCATTCAATCATAATCAGTAACTTTATAGTTTAACAAATCAATGCCACATGCATAAATATTCACTTTATCATTTAATGAGAAATACATGTGAAATCAGATATATCATGAGTTCATAAATTAATTTTTAAAACTATACTCTTCTCGAATTATATTCCAAATTGTAAGTAATTCAGATAATTTTAATGCATTTCAGAAACATTTAAAAGTGTAAATATCTCATAAACATAATCAAATGCATGCTTAAAGATCAAGAAGAGTATAGGACAAGTCATAGAAAGAATCATATACTCATAGGGTAAGGGCTCTAGATTGAACAGCTCAAAAATGTAATTTTCCAATCCACATTTGACTAAAAAAACTTCAAAAATGTGTCCGGAGGGTCTAAAAATAAAAAAAAATAACTCTAAGAACTTGGTCACTATTTATTGCCGAAAAATACTATTCACCAAGAATAAAAAGTTGTCAGATAGTTGAAAATTTTCATATCCTAAGATTTATCTAACTCCTAAATCTATCTACAGTGTTAGATTTCTAATTTGAGGTCTCTAAGTAAAACTTTCACAGTTTATATTTTTTTGATATTTTCTACTTTCGATCTACTGCGATTCTACAGCTGATTTGAGAAATTGTTCGGTCAAAATCGTAGTATTCTCTGTCCTGAATCCAGTAGTACTCTTAGTTTTGATATCAAAAGCCAATAGGCACTCTAGATCTAAAGAGAAAACATGAAGATACTATTCACATTATTTCAATATTTATTTCCTTCCTTTGCATTTCACGTTTCTGCTTCGGTTTTCGTCTCCCCCTCCCCCTTTTCTTTATTCTTTATAATAATAATAATAATTATTATTATTTAATAATTGAATAATAAAATTTTATTTTATATATATTCATATAAATATCGTTTTTCATCTTAAAACAATCCAAAAATTTCTAAAAATTTACATTCTCATAAACATTTAGTTAAACTTTTAAATCATGACTTTTCTTGATAAAAATCTTAATAAAACAAATCACAAAATAAATATCTTTATATATAATAAAAGAAAAAATATTTCTAAAAATACAACAAAAATTTATTAAAGGCCAATATAATTATTTTAAGCAAAATAATATTTACTTTAATTAAAAGTATACTTGTTTTTAGCAAAACATAATTATTTTTAAACAAATAAAAATATATTTGTTTATAGTAAAACATTATTATTTAAAAATAAAAATTACGGGATGTTGCACCTCCTATATGAGCGAGATACCAACTATATGATTTGTGACTTGCCTCCCTTGCTGTGTTCTTGAGAAATACCCATATTAGAATTCCTTCGCGTGTTCTCTTGAATGGTGGTAGGACAAACCTCAGCGGGATGCTGAGTTTAGGCAAATCCTACACCAACAAAGTACGAAAGTGCTTGAACTCTGATATGGTGGTTCTGATACGGGATTCTCCTAATATTTTCATGTGAGATATTTTGATGCATAACAACATTTTTTTAATGATCATACAATACAGTATATGATTTTGGATATATGAATATCCTCTATTTTGAGAATATTTGAAATGCGAGTCCCATATGGATGTATTTCCGAACTGTATTTCCTATGTGACAAATTGTTAAATATAAGTACATCCATATGTTGATCTAAGAGGTCATAGGAGGGATTATCTACTCACTGAGTTATCAAACTCACTACACATTATTTATATGTTTTTCAGATAAGGATAGAATTTGATCCTTCTTCTTCAGATAGTTGACGAGCTAAACGACATGATCTCTAGGTGAGCCTACTTTATTTTCAAGACTCGTAGATTTTGATCATATTGTACTTATACTCTAGAGTATACTCTGAATGCCACAGGCAGGATCCCTGCTTCTGCTGTTACTCTGAGGTTTATAGATTTGGTTTATATATTGTGTATACATGGGAATACCTATCTGTAAAAGAGTGTATTATTCATGTTATGGAAAATATATGTTCATAAAATATGTATTTCACGTACTCTAAAATTAGGGGCATAAAAATTGTTTTGGGATTTTAAAAAAAAATAAAGTATCGTTTTACTCAGTATTTAGTGATAACCCATTGTGATCACGCGTCATCATAATCATTATATCCACAGTGGATACTTTACTATCACTAAACATCAAATTCAATCATCATCACATTTAGTCATATCACTTTCATTCATTCATTTTCTTTTAACTCATTTATAGTTTTAAAATGTACATATACATATCCATATGCTTACTTGAATAAAGAAATTTCAATTTGATAGTTATACCTCATTTCATTACATATAACTTTATAATCTTGTATCATTATTTATTATTTCAATATCCATTAGGGTTGCCACCATTAAATATTATTTAAGATGCCATTATACATAAATATTCACATACTTATATGTGTTCATAGTATAAGCATCATACGTTACGGAAGATCATCATATTAAATTTTCTGGTTAGAACATTTTACACCCTTAGGATAAAATATACCCAATACATTATACATATATAACATATTCTAATAAATGCTCAAACCATTATGGATCATCTTCACTAATATTTTAACTATCCTCAAATTTGCATATTTATATTCATAAGTCGATATAATTAGAAACCATATACATAAAAGAATATGTACACATCCATAAGGGTAACCAACTTTTCTTATTCCAAACTTATACTAAGTCATTCTAAAATCATACATGTCAAGTTCAAACCATACATCTCATCATCTAAGTCTAGCATCCATTAAGTATTTTAAGTTCCCATGTATCACTATCACTTACCTAACAACTTTAACTTATTTCGACATGATGATTCTATAACATTATTTTAAGGCTACACTATACTCACCATTGAACTCAAATCTTTCTTATGCTTCCAATATAGCAACATAAAATTCTAACCTCCTCAATTCCACTTTACCAATCCTAGCACCTTAAAGGGTTTCATAACAAATGTACACATATAAAATTTCTAATCTTGAACTATCCCAAATTTTTCATAAAGGACTTCATCTCAGTATGTCTTAACCCATTGGTACATATACCTAGATCACTTATGCTCTGTTTGGACGTTATTTTAAAATGTTCTCCGCACTCCCACTTTGGTAGGCCAAATTAATTCATTTAAACTCTACTTTTCATATTCCATCCTCAAGGAGTTCTAGCACCATTGATTCTTCTAGTACATTTTCAAACTATCATAAAAAATTTCTCAATTGATTCTTTTCAAATAAACCTTTCGATATACTTTTGGTAGCTAAAATCACTAATTACTTTGTAAGAAATTTAATGCCCAAGCACTACCAAAATTTCCACTATCAACCAATTTCAATAAATTATGATCACCGATTCTTTTGTTTCATCGTGCCTATTCTCACATAAGTCCCACATATCTCAATTTCTCCTTTCATAACATTTTTTCTAACACCCTCTAAAACAATTTATCACATATTCACATATGCTTCGCTTCACCCACTTAAATCTATATACCATCAAATCCACAAATTTAAATAAACATAAGTAACCAATAATTTAAGTTACATATCAACAATACATAATATAAATTTTAAAGGCAAATTTATAATTCATCATCATGTTATAATTTTTGCATTTACTCGCCAATTTGAAGCTTTATCTAACATAGCTTTTTCTCCAAGAAAAATCAGTCACCAACACCCCCAAAACATGCTCTTCAACTTGATAATTTCGGATTGCATAATTAACCATTTCGGGGGGGTACTGTTCATACATTGTTCACCGAAGAACATTTTACATGATTTAGGTACCAAATCATGTTATCTTACCATGAAATTTGTCATACATATGCTATACTATGTACTTAACAAAACCCATAACTTAGTATTTCAAGAAAACATCAAGAATCACAAGATTTTTGAAATTTACCTAAGTTGGACACAAAATACTGTAGCTTTGTTTTTTTTTTTTTTTGCTGTTTTCATGTGATTTTGCTGCCATAATTCCTCCAATCTTTATGTATGTTACTTGATTAAGGTGCATTGATACTTTGTTGTTGAGGATTAACGGAAGGAGATAGAGGAGCAGAAGGTTTGGGGCTGAAAATGAAAAGCGTGCAAGAAGGGAAAAGATGGAGGGAGGAAGAAGGAAGAAGAAAAAAAGCATATGCAAAAACTTCAGAAAATCTCACGTGGCCACCCAGGGGTAGTTTTGTCATTTTTTATATAAACCATATTATTTTTTAGAATTTTTAGTGCAACAAAAATGGAAAAAAATTGAATAAAACTTGTAAACCAGATTTTAAAAAAAATTAGAAATTTCACATGTATTATTTCTACCATAGCTCATAAGAAAAAATACCCCAAAGGTTCTCAATTAAGTTTTAAAATCATATAAAAATATTGCTCTATGCTATAATTAAAACATAGTATATGATCAAACAAATTATATCCATGTGAAAAAAAAATACACTTACTCTTAAAAGGAAAAATATAGATATTTCTCATAATAGCTAATTATTAAAACAAGATATAACATTTTTAAAAAATTAGGATATTACAGTATGTATATGATGTAGTATACATTTTAATTTTAAAAAAAATTTGTATATATTTTGAAAATAAATGTTAGGCCCGCATTATAAAAATAATACACAGGAAAAAAAGAGTGAATTTTACTCTTTAAAATATTATAAGTAGACATAATTTTGAACCGAGTAGCTTGCTTGGCTCAAGGAATAGATTCAAGCCTTAAATTTAATGTCCAAATTAAGTTTGAATGTTTAGCTTAAGTTTGAAAAAATTTATAAAAGGAAGAAAAATATTATTTATTTTAAAAAAATTAAATCTAAAAATTTTACAAAAATAGAAAAAGTAAGTATATTTTAAAAAAATATTTTTTTTAAATAATACATATTTTCAAACACCAAAAGTTCTCAAAAACCACTAAATTATATTTTTTTATAATAAAAAGTCAATGAAATATATATATATATATATATATATATATATATATATATATATATATATATATATATATATATATATATATATATATATATCTGTGTGTGTGTGTGTGTGTATTAAAAAATAATATGTTATTCAGGCCAATTTTAAATCTGTTTTGGGATTAAAGCCCCAGCTTCGCCAAAAAAAATTCCAAAAAAATTTCAAGCCGAAGTTAAAAGTTCAAATTCAATTTAAAATTTAAATTTAAGGTCCAAGATTTTAAATAATAGCTATATTAAATATTTTATTAAAAAAGAACCAAATGATACTATTTTTAAATTATAAGGAAGGTTTATATACATTAATCTTAAAAATAGAAGAAGGTAAGTATATAGAATGTAAAAAACATGAGAGCTCTGTGTATATATAATGCAAAGCATAAGAAAGATTTATGTATATATTTTTTTATAAATAAAAAAGTAAATTTGTTTAATGTAAAATACAAAGGATGTAAAAATGTTTTACTCAAAATATAATGAAAACGGAGCTAGAAAGTTAGAAATGAAGAATGTGATATAATTTGAAGGTAGAATCAATGTTACTGAAGAAAGGAGTTGTCTCTACGTTGGGCAATCTTGACTCCAAGTGACGTTTGTTTTATTTCTTATTTTTTTCATTCATTTTATTCAAATTGAATCAAACATTAATCATGAATATCAATAACATTTATATTAATTTAATACGTCCTTTAAAAATTATAATAGATTGTTACATTAACATTATATTATTTTATAAATAAAATATATCATATTTATATATATATATATATATATATATAAGTAATTTAATATTATGTAAAGGTATTTAAAGCTGTTATTTTTATTATTCATTGAGATTTTTTATAGATAAATATTATATTTTTAGTAAATTATATTTATAATATTAAATACGGCAGCAATTCAAATGCAATTGAACTACTAAATTATGAACCATTCATCTCTCAAGGTCAATGATCGGTCTTTTTAAAAAAATATTACTTATCACTTTGATGCCATCACATGAGTTACGCGTATGCTACGTTTTTTTTCCTCCTTTGCTTAGCTTCTTTGTTTTTTTTTTCTTGGTTAAAAAGTAGTATTTCTACGGATATTATTGTGATTCTTCTAGTTGTGAGAGAATCTGAAGTGTATTTGTGCATATTCATTCAAAGAGAAATATATTAGATTATCAAAGACTTAATGATCTTGTTTATGTTCACTACAACCTGAGGTTGCAACAAAGGAATTAGTTACTTTCTTATTATTATTACTATTTGCTATTAGGTACATAATCATTTGTAATATTAATATATCCAATATTAAACACATACAGGAATCAACTGAAACATAGGAGCAATGATCCAATCAACGTTGAAGCTTTGAATGAAAACGCTGATGGGATTCTGGAAGAAAGCCACCAAGCTTAACTGCTGAGGAAGTGGAGACCATTAATGGTGAACTTGCAACTTATAGCAATCATGGAAAACAGGAATGATTATGGTTTATGCTTTATAATTCCTACATTTTTTGTTACCATTTTAGATTTTTAACTAATTTAAGTTATTAATTCTTGCACAATTAAATTTGTAAGAGCTTATTAATGAGAATGATGATGTTGAATAGAATAATGAAAATGAGGATTCTAACATAGAAAATAATGGAAAAATGTTTAATAGTTTTGGCCAAACTGATTATTTTTTCTCGGGAGATTCACAAGCTAATATACATTGACTACAACAAAACCGCCGTATTACGGCGGTTTTTAAGTGGGCATAATGACTGTCGTTATGCCCTTTCATGACGGTTTTAAAACCGTCATGGAATGCCAGGCATAGCAACGGTTTCAGCCAACCGGGGGAACAACCATCGCTATGACTGGATTAACGACGGTTTTAAAAACCGTCGTTAAATCATTTTTAACGGCGGTTTTGAACCGCCGTTAAAAGTAACGATGGTTTAAAAACCGTCCTTAATTATAAATTTTTTTAATATTTTTTTATTAATACAATTAATTTAATTTTTTATATCAAATTTATTTTTAATTTAAAATATAATATTTTGTGCTATCCATATAATACTAATGATAATTAAATTTTTTTTATTATTAAATTATTATGGAGAATAAAAATTAATTTATATTTTTAATATTTTATAAATTAATTTAGACACATTTTATTTTATTATATAATAATTAAATGTGTGAATTCTTTAATAATTGAAAGAATTATTTTAAAATTAAAATTTATTAATATTTAACTAGATACTAAATATGCATAAATTATTGAATTATAATGAATCTATATATATATAAAAAAAATATGTACACAAAAATTAATAGTAACGAGCGTAACAAAATTACATATACAGATATAATAACTAAATCAAGTTCCCGGACCCTGCAGTTGCTGATCACGCTGATGCCCACTACCACATTCGCTGGGGTCCTGAAAAATAAATTTTGTTTGTTAGAATTTTTAGCGTTTTCAAAATAAACAAAATTATACCAACAATTTTTATATATTAAAAGATTACCCTGGGTCTGGGACTATGAAATCCTGAAATTTCATGTGGCAGCTGACCTTGAAATTTTTGTAGCAAGAACGCCATAGCAGCCTCCATCTGTGTTTGTCGTGCTGCGAGCTCAGTGTCTCGTCGCTGGAGCTCAGCCTCTCGTCGCTGCTGCTCGACGTCCCGCTCATGCATAGCTATCTTCAGGCGCTCCACCTCATTCTGTAAGTCATGGTATGACGGCCCAGACTATGAGCTCGACCCAGACAAACCACGACCGAAAACTTGAGTTGGGCAAACACCCAACCCAAATCCTTGAACACAGCCGGAGTGCTCCTTAGTGCCAAGAGCTCTCGCAAGCGAATCAGCCTTCGAGAGCTCTTGGGACGAGCTGTCCTCCTGTTGGATCGAAGCAATTTTCTCCTAACATTCAATAACAGACAATTAATAATATTAAACATTATCTAAAAATTAAATAATTACCCACGTACGGTTGATAAGATTTTATTACTTACCGCAACAGCCTGAGCTCCGTCGTTGATGTATAATCTGTCAACTCTTTTATGAGCTACCGTCCATATATCACCACGAGTCACTGGACCGCCAAGATCAATCTCTTGAAAATTAAAATAATTAATCAATTTATGATTATATATATTATAGTCTTATCAACATTTAAAAAAAAGATATTTATAGATTTAAACTTACCATCTCCGCCTTTTTACGCACAAGGCTCTTGGATCCAGTAGTGTGTAGCATTATTAGTTGTCTTCTGTTTCGTTTATTCTTCGCAGCACATCCTAATTAATCACATAGAAAAAATAATTAGTGACAATATTTAAAAGGTAAATTTTATAAATATGTTAATATACAAAACTTACCCTAGACTTCGCGTCAAGGCGATAGTCTATGAAAGTTGCCCACTGATCAGGTGGGATGCCTGTCGGGACTTCACTCCACAACTGATCTCTGATTTTCGTACCATTGTACGCCAGGCGAAATAAATTGTATCGTGCCGCTCTCCATTTCGCTCTTAGCGACTGCATGATCAGTTTCTTGTGTTGATCCGTCACATTAAAATGTGTCGGCAAACGAAAGTAAAAAATTAGTTACACATAAATTGCATATAAATTACAAATAAATATAATTAATTACAAAAGATATATGTTTTCATACCAGAATATTATTTACGAAGACATTCGTCTTCGACTGCTGAGGAATGCTCCTCCAATCCCTGTAAGAGATCGGGAATAACCGAAAGTTATCCACGATGGTACCGAGGAAGCCACCGAGAAAACCGCCACTGTCTCCGATAGCTTGGTGGTTGTCGTTGAACTGGACAACCACCTTTGACCCCTGAGGCAGGGCCCATACGTCGTGGACAGTCAACTGTCTAGACGTCGTCTGCCCGGTCCCCTCTGTCATAATATAGACAATTATATATTATGTTACTAAGACAAAATTATTAAGCGCATAAAGTGTACATATTTACAATACTCACCAACTACACCAACTGTCCAACTCCTCCTGCGTATGTGCTCCTGCTCACCGAGCTGATGCTCCTCCTCTACACAGGCAAAGATTGCGGCCTGTGTGTCAGGTGGGGGGAGTATGCAAGGGACGGCCTGCAAATTCAGTGGATGGGAGTCGCTACCAGGGACTGATGACGCGACAGCCTCCGACTCTATAGTGGGCTGTCCGCACTCACTGATCGCCCCACGGGACGTGGGAGTGTGAGAACTGGATGCCCCTGCCATGCCCGTGTAGAGTGATCTAGCCTTCTTCATCGTCACCGCTCCTGGCAAAATGAAATTAATAAAACAATTACAAAATAAACTTTGCCTAATAAAAGTTATGGAAATAAATAAAATAGTACAATAATTATAAGTCGTGTAAAATATATATAAATAGGCGGCAACAGTAAAACTAATACCGTAACAAGCATAAATTAACTTCTCCTTCTAGAAACAATCTTTCTAAATTTTGCATGTGTAACGGATCGCTCTCGTATATAAAATTTTCATCTTCATCGCCCATCTCGTATAAGTCACGGAGTTTTAAATGCATCACTATACTCCAGTTTTTGTCCAGCTCATCTTGTACATAATACACTTGATGAGCATCAAATGCCTGGATGTATGGCTCGTCATCATCATTTTCACCAATGTGAATCAACCGAGAAAAATCAACCGATGTCACCCCGAATTCATCAATTGCAATTTCTCTCGTTATAGTTGTGTTGGTCCACATACACTTAAATAATACGATTGTAAAATGGCCATGGTAGTTTAACTCGATAATGTCCAATAGTTTTTCGTAATACGGGATGCCACCAAATTGCATGTTCGTGTTACTACTACTTGCATAACTCCTCGTCTCGAAAGTACCGTAAACTCCATTATTTTGAGATGTCATCCCTTGGTCTCGCTCTAAAGTTCAAAATTTGAATCCATTTACATGGTAAGCACTGTATCGATATGCTCTATCTAGTGGACCAAGTGCAAGATATTTTAAATCAGCACACTGTGATCCATCGTCATCAATTGCGATCTGAAAAACGAATAAAGGATGAGTTGTACTCATATTTGACATATGAATTAAATGTGACCATGTTGAAATACTTACACGACGCAAAAACCAAGAGACAAATTCTCTGTGGACTTTTTTATCTATCTCGGTAGATGATCGCGTCCGACTTCTTAAACTATGCCGTACATAGTCTCTAAATTCCCTATTGAGTAAACATTGTCTAAACACTTAATGCTACACAAGACAAAAAATTGTATGCAAATGTAACTAAGTGTGAGTTAACTTACTGTAAGTAAGGATCAACTTCTTTGCAGTTTGTTAAGACATGCCGATAAGCCTGCAATTTTTCCCGGGGAGAAAGGGTGAAATAATCAAATCCACCAACTGGTCTTCCTATTGGTGGGAACAAACCCCTATCAAACGTCCCAACATCGGGTCGATCATCCACACGTGGAGCACGATTGAAGATAGTGTTAACACCATCTATGTACCTGGAACAGAAGAATAAAACGTATCCTGCAATGTACAACTCTGCTATTGAGCCTTCTGGCCTTGCTCTATTCCGCACGAAATATTTAAGTTTACCCAAGTATCTGGAGAACATAGATTAAATGAATAAAAATGGATTAACAATAATGCAAGAAATTTCAATTATGTGTTTTTAATGTTTTACCTTTCGATAGGATACATCCAACGATATTGGACTGGTCCTCCTAACTTCGCTTCCATGACCAAATGTACAGTCAAGTGCACCATGACTGTAAAGAAAGACGATGAAAATAACATTTCAAGATGGCACAGCGTCATAATGATTCGATTTTGAACTTGATCAAGTTCATTAACATTCAAAAATCTAGAACAAAGTTGTTGGAAGAATGAACAGAACTCGATAAGAACTGAAGATACCGACTTGGGAAGTGTCTTTCTTATAGCTAATAGTAACAGTTGTTCCATAAGGATGTGACAGTCGTGACTTTTTAGTCCTCCGATCTTACGATGTCTTACGTCAATACATCTGGAGATATTACTAGAATAACCGTCAGGTACAGATATATTCTTAAGTGTTTTGAGAAAGACTTCATTGCCTGCATTTGTCAACGTGAACAAAGCAGGTGGATATTTACCATCATCATCTGGCCACAACTCAGACCTCACACCAAACTCCTTGAAGTCTTTCCACATGTTTACGTGATCCTTTGAACGACCAAAATCATTAAGTAAAGTGTAAATGATGTTGTCACAAACATTTTTCTCAATATGCATGACGTCAAAATTATGACGCAACATATTATTCGTCCAATACGAAAGTTTGAAAAATATACTTTTTTTATGCCATTGTTCAGTTTCAGCATCAATCGAACCCTGACCTCGGGAACGCCATTATTGAGTCCCAACATCAGTTTCCACATTTTTTCCATCGACTTGTCTTAAAATGTCTACAACACTCAGTTGCAGAGGAGGGTTTCTTCTTTCCTCTTTTCTGTCAAACCTATTGCGGGCCATCCTAAATTTGTGACTCAGAGATAGAAAAGCGGCGATGTCCCATACAACACCACTTTCGACTGTGAGGGAGACGGACTGGAGTGGAGTCAAAGTTACAGTATGGATAGGCTAATCCAGTATGAGTATTCCAGCCTGATAAACATTCAAGGTCAGGAAAATCACTGATTGTCCACAAAAGAGCTGCATGCATATTGAACATTTCTTTGTCAAAGACATCATATGTCTTAACAGCTTCAACCCATAACTCCTTCAACTCTTCAATTAGTGGTTTTAAAAATACATCTATATCATTCCTCGGTGCTTTTTTCCCTGGAATTATCATTGACAACATGAATGAACTCTGTTTCATAGACATCCAAGGAGGAAGATTATACGGAATCAGCATAACTGGCCATATACTGTAACTTGTAGATAGGTTGACAAATGGATTAAAACCATCCGTTGCAAGGCCCAAACGAACATTTCTCGGATCTGATGCAAATTAAGGATTCAGAAGATTAAATCTCTTCCATGCCTCAAAATCCTTTGGATACTTCATGATGCCGTCAGAAATTTTGTCTTTAGAATATCATCTCATAAATTCAGCAGTTTTAGAAGACATGAACAACCTCTGCAATCTTGGCTTAACTGGAAAGTGTCTAAGAATTTTATTAGGCACCTTTTTTTGCTTCTCCCCCTTTTGTTTTTGTTTCCACCTTGGTGCGGAGCACTTACTACAAGTTTCGCTACTTTCATGCTCACCCCTGTATAACATACAATCATTCTGACATGCATGAATTTTTTTGTAGTTCAACCCCAACTTATTAATGACTTTTTTAGCCTCATAAAATGAAGGTGAAATCTTGGCATCTAGAAATACATCAACAAGCAACGCAAGTACCATCGACATTGCTTTGTCGCTTAGGCCGCACAAACACTTGATTTGATAGAACTTCACCAAAAAAGACAATTTGGAATACTTTTCACACCCTTCATAGAGTGGTTGTTCACCATCTTTCAGTAACTCATAAAAATCTTTGACACTATCATTCATCCTTTCTGCTAACTGTGTAACTGACATATCCACAGAAGAGATACTCTCATTTTCGGAGTGAATCCCGAATGTATCATAGACTATGTTCTGCACAGGTTCATCTCGAACTATGGGTTCTGAGACCTCAATTGGCATTATAGCATGTCCTACAGCAGGTTCTTCTGTAATCATTTCTCCGTGCAAACTCCAAAAATTGTATCCCTCCGGAAATGGTTTGACTATCAAATGTTGGCGCACGACCTCGATGAGTTGCCATTTTTTGAATCTACACTTTGGGCATGGGCTTATTATTCTACCTTCAACCCCAGAGTTGGCATTTGCGAATTCCAAAAATCCGTCTAAACCATTCAGGTAGTCTATTGATTGTCGAGGTTTATTGATCCAAGATTTATTCATTTCTGAAATAATTATAAATTTAGATAACAATTAACCTAAATAACTCTTACTCTGAACTAAAAGAAAACATGATTATTTTACATGAGAAGGGATTTGCAATTGATTGTGCATAAAACACAACACATTTTGAAGAGGTTTAAAATGTTTTACGTGTAAAAATGTTTTAACAAACTTTATGATAATTGACATTTAATGAAGTACCAAATAAAAAATCTTCGTTATTGGTTCGCTATAAATAAAGAATCCTGATCCCAAAGAGTTTAAAAGAGATATATAAGAGAGAGTGAGACAAATGATGACATTGGCTTGCATAATATGAAATAAAACACTTGAAATATCTCTACGAATCCATGAACAAAAATTCTAACTTTTCAAACAGTGCCATTGATAAAGTATTTGGTCATGTATTAATTTTATTTCATTTTCCTAATGTCATTAATTAAAAGGATGAGTTTCATGATCGAATTTCTACGAATCTGAATTTTTTGGAAAGGACAGTCACTAGCAGCAAAAAATTGAATTATGATTTTACATCTGCCGCTAGGATTTCAATTATAGTATTTACATGGTAAAATTTCTAACGAACTCATATAGGGAATTGAAATTTCAATTTCTTATCTGAAAAAGTAAAATCAGTGGCCCATATAAGGGCCATATATTCAAGAATAATTATACTCAATTACATCTAAGATCTTGTTAATTCCTTAATAGCGAATCTAGTGTAAGAACATAGTGCATTAAAAATTATTGCACTATTATTTTTTATTAAAATTATGTTATTACATATTTGTTTTCATTTTTTAAAAACTACGTGTATTTTTAAATTAGTGTTTTATTTTTTTAAACCAATTCTTAATACTAATTTTGTCTATTTACTAACATTTATTATTTTACCTCATCACCTGAATAAATATTTTAATATTTTAGAAACAACTGTAATAGAATTTGACTATTACTAATTTATGTATATTATTTAAATACGCTTATGAATATAATAACTATTTTCGATTTATTTGCATTAATTTTAATTATATTTTTTAAACAGTAAATAACTTATATTTAAAACTAAATTCACTATCATTTTATACTAAATTTATAATATTATATATATTAATTAAATTTATATTAAAACATACGTATATTTTTAAAGTAGTGTCACAATTTTTAAAAAATTGTTTTCAATACTTACTCTGTCTATTTATTAAAATTTATTATTTTACCTAATCAATTACACACTTCAATTTATCTACTAAATTTATGTTATTATATATATTTGTTTTCATTTTTTAAAACCTACTTGTAATTTTTATTGACTATTTTTTTAACTATGTGTATTTAATAATTTTTTCATATTATTCTATCAACACTGCCTCAAGATTTCTATTTTTTATTTTTATAAATCAATTCTAATATTAAATACAAATATTTTACTTCAAAAATAATTAAGTATAATAATTCAGCATTATTAAAAAAAAATTTCTTACATGTTTTCAAGGAACATAATATATTATAATAGTAAACATAAAAAACATTGCAAAAATTACAAAAATTTTAAAATTTATTCATACATGTACATCACGATGTAAAATATATTTTTAAATAAATAGTAAGTACGTAAAATATCTAATATTATCGCAATTTAACATACAATAATTTGAAATAAATTCATTTAAAATAAAATTAATTAGATTACATACCTTCAAAATAATTCTAAATAAATAACGCACAAAAATCGAAATTGAAATGTCGTCACAACGTCACAAGATCTTCACAAAAAAAATAAAAAAAATATAAGAAAATATTTTGAACATACAATATATAAAAAAAATAATCAAATATAATTAAAAAAATTAAATGACATACCTTGAGAATAATAAATACAAGTCGCAAAGAAGACCACAGTACAAAAACTCGAAAATCACAACAAATAATCTCAGCTAGTGTATTATACGAAAAAGCTCTAATGAAAAGCGTTTGTACTACAAATAAAGAGGGCTGGCGAATTTATAGGCAGACGCGTGGTTTAACGACGGTTCCTAACCGTCGTTAAATCACAAATAAACCGTCGCTAAATGGGTTTAACAATGGTTAGGCAAGAAATCGTCGTTAATTCCAAGTTTAACTACAGTTAGGAAAGAAACCGTCGTTAAACCACACGAATATTGAGCAACGGTTCGAATTCCGAATTTTGGGAAGTCCACGACGGTTTCCAAAAAACCGTCGTCATTTAACGACGGTTTTATAGAAAACCGTCGTCATTTTTCGTAAATTTTTTTTCTCGTTAAGGCGAGGCAGATCACCACGGTTTGATCTGAACCGTCCGTATTTAACGACGGTTTTCTGTAAACCATCATTAATTACACAATTTTAATTACGGTTTAGAAACCGTCGTTAAAGTTGATTTTAGAGACGATTTTTTATGATCATCGTTAAATATCCATCGCCATTTCCCGCCTTTCTTGTAGTGATTGAAATCCATAAATTGTTTGTTGTTTGTTTTTATTACTTATGGTTTGATTTTTTTTTATTTAATGGTAGATGCAGTGTGAACTTTGATGTGTAAAATAAAAAAAAAAATTCAAGATTTAGCAACGACAAATCCATTGCTAACTTGAAAATTTCCGTTGCCAAATTGGAAAGTCCATTGCTAATGGAGCAACTGGCTTTTCTGATGCTAGAATTTTAGCATCGTATGTCTAATTTAGAAACTAATAAATTTAATGCTAGATGTTATGGTAAATTTAGAAACAGATTAAATCCAATGCTAAATTTAAAAGCAGATTTAATTTGATTCTGAATTAGCTCTTAAATTATGAAAACAAATTCAATAAACCATAATTAAAATTGCCAATAAAATTCAAATAATCAAGAAATTTACTATCTATAAATTTTCTGGTAAAAATACATCTGGTTGATAAAATCATATTTAAATTAATTACAAAACAAAGTGTGATGCAAATACAATGCATTCTTTATGAAGACAAAAATCACTGCTAATGGAAAACGTGCTCCTCACCAAACACTATCATCTAACATAATATGCATGCTTCAGCCAATCTAGTTCATTTTACTGTCAAATTCGCGCATCAATCCACAAGAAGCGGTTTTTCTTTTTCTTTCTTAAACTTATCCTTTTGATCAATTCCCAACCAAATATTTAAATTAGTTGCAAAACAAGGTTTGATTCAAATGCAATGCATTCTTTATTAAGACAAAAATCACTTCTAATGGAAAACTGACTCCACACCAAACAACCATCATAATATGCATGCTTCAGCCAATCTAGTTCATTTTACTGTCAAATTCACGCATCAATCAACAAGTGGTTTTTCTTTTTCTTTCTTAAGGTGATCCTTTTGATCAATTCCCAATCAAGTGTCTGCTTTTAAGTGACTCAAAGCCGTCAACGACTCCACCCTCACTAAACCATACATTATTCAACCACCTCTGCATTAATTCACCATTTTTTTTGGTGTTACAATAAACGTGTTTTCCAATTTTGTCTTAAACTAGATTCATTTTGAACTTTTCGAAGACTCACTTCTCACATTTGAGTACATTTAAGATTTTACGCTTAAAGTACTATTTCAAAGAGTCGAACCTAAGTTTTGAGCATGTGTTAGGACACTTAAGATCTTGTTTTCTGTCTTCTTCATCACAAAATTAGGCAGCCCTTTAATTTCTATAGAAAAATGGCATATATTTCTATTATTCCCTCGTGTTTTATCTCACTTGACAAGGCAATTTGAGATATATACAGCTAAGGTCAGACCATACGTTCCAAATTGATTTCAAAACTACAGAAAATTACAATTGAAGGACTCAAGGTCAGATTGCTCAATAAAAGTTTCAAATAGATTTCAGCAGATTGCTAACATAGCTAAACCGTACAGATAAAACAATATTTGTTTGGTCCTAGTTACTAACATAGCTAATCAGTACAGATAAAACAATATTAGTTTCGGGGGGCCATGAAATCTGATATGGGGGAGGAACCGGGGTTGGTGAAATAGTTTGGAAATATGAGAATTAAATTAACTTTTTTTAGCACTTAAGAAAGGGATTCAAAACGAAAATCCGATGCTAAATTTAACATCAGCTTCAGTCCGTTTCTATATCAGATTCTAAATTATTTTTTAGTATTGGATTTAAATTTTGTTTGTAAATCCGATGCTAAATTCTTCATTACATTAAAAATAGAAATGGATTTATGATCCTCGCTATTTTGGTTGAAAAATACCAATTTAGCAATGCAGTTACTATCCTTTGCTAAAATTTAATACTAAAACCTTATTTTCTTATAGTGAAAGTGTGAACATAGAAATATGAAGAAAACACTGTTAGTTATATTAATTATATCACTCTTTTTTTCGTCAAGAGATAGATGATTTTATTAAATAAAAATGAAAGAGAGAAGTTCAACTCCAATACAAAACATGGTATCATTAATCCAAAGTGCACAAATAACTACATTAAGAGTAATAAACTAAAGAACTAAAAGAAAAGAAATAGTGTTTATGATCATACAGAGATAAACCCCTTAATCATCTCCATATAGAGAAAAAAATCCATCCACAATTATTAAGTGTCCGTTTAGTTGAGTGAAATAAATTTTAGTGAGAATGAAAAGAAAAAAAAATAAGAATGAAAAAGAGAATGAAAATATATTACCTCGTTTGGTATATGATAAAAAAAATTGAGATAATATAATATTACATTGTTTAGTACGAAAATAAATTAAAAAAATTGAAAAACAATGTAAGTGAAAAGATTAAATTGCCCTTAAATTTTAAATTTTTATTCTAATGTGAATTAAATTAATTTTAAAAAAAAGAAACAAACAACTTTTTTTCTACTTGAGTTTGCATCCATTTTTATGATAAAACATAATAATTTTTTATTTAATTGATTTAAAAGATCATAAATGATTAAAATACTAAAATATATAATCTAGTAATTATATTAAATTACTATAACAAAAGTTTTTTTATAACAAATAAAAAAATAAAAAATTCAAACCAAGTGCAAAAATGAGATAAAGGAAACACAACTTGCAACATGTGTAACAAAAAAGATTATAAACTGTTTAAAAAAAAACAAGAAAGAAGATAAATACTTTCTTAATATTGCATTTAAATGTCTTCAATCAAACGATGCTTAGAGTCCTCGTTAGGCCTCTATATTAGAATTTCACCAAATAAATAACAGTTTTAAGAAATATGTCATAGAAGTGGTGAAAATGATAATCAAACCACCAGGTTATAAGAAGAATAAACCATCCAGAAACAAAATATCCAGTGGATAACTAGCCAGTAAACACTTTAACCCTGCTAGCTTATACCTTCATGCTACTATCAATGATGCAATAAGAACACATACAAAGTGTTGTTCTTCCGAGTAAAATATGGATCAGCTACTAGTCTCTAACTACGGTGGCATAAATAAATGAGAATTATGTACACAAAAACCAATAACATCTACAAACAGCTCAAATGCCTCTAATTCTTATTTCCATCTTAATTGTCGCTAAAAGGGCTAAGCTTTTCTAATAATTTATGGATAGAAAGTTTTGAGGAGGTACAAGGGCTTTACAATAAGAACAGCCAAAATACAAGAAAGAATCAAGTGAAGGAGGCCATTAATGTGCCATCGGATTAGCCAATAATTCAAGCCAGGAAGAAATATTTGGACTGCTCATGGAGATTGAACTATAGCAATAAAGGGTGGTCATACTTCATAAATTTGGTCCAATAATTTTTGTATCTTTTCATCACAATATCCATCTATGGCTTTCTAGTTCCATCATAGTGTATAACTGCAGCGTGCTCAATTTCATTTTCATCTACATCTGAGTCATAACCAAGGTCAAGAACATGCCACCGTCTGTTCAACACCTTTGTCTTGTTACAGAAGGTGAGCCCACCTAAAGGCAGACTTCCAGCATTCCACAGTGGCCTCTTAAAACCCTGCAATCAATCATCCAGACAAATAGACATTATAAATCAATTGTATCACTATTCAGATATGCATTTGGAGGAACGCTTAAAAAATTAGGGGAAAAAAGGGGAATAAGTTCCTCAAATTAACATTTATTCTCCATCTGTAAACAGCAACATGAGGGAGAGCATGGTGACATTGCTTATTGTAAATTAACCACCAGATATTTAGAAATAAGGAAGCAACACTTGGAAACAACAAATCTATCTATAGGGATGTCAAACCTGACAATAGTTGAACATTCAAGTAATAATTCTTCCAATTCTTTTTTCTAAGAAACAGTGATGGAAAAATAACACATTTTGTTTTCTGTGGGGAGCATAGAAGATCAAATTAGCTAAGTGACTACAAAATATAATAGCCTAACTTTAGTTAACTGTTCTCAGGAAAAATAGCCAAAATATATCTATAATAAGCAAAACACTCTCATTCACTCCCATTTCTGTCACGTCCGTACTTTACGAACGCGAATACCGTTACTATCCGAAAAACTTTTCATTACACATGTGCAAATGATCTCACGATAACACATATTCAAGTATTATTCAACGTTCCCAAGTTTACAAAAACCAATAATTATACATGCCAAATCTATATACATCAAGCTTACAGCAGAAACAAGGATCCTGCCTGTGACTTTCAGAGCAACACTAGAGTACAAATATATTACAATATCATACACTGAGAGCCTAGAAACAAGTTAGGCTCACCACTGAGGCACAACACCTAGTCAGTCAAGTAGCTGCGGGACCAAATTCTGGGTCTTTATCTGAAAAATATGTCAACCACGTGTAGTGAGTTTTACAACTCAGTGAGCAGATAACACCTCCTATGACTTCTCAGGTCAACATAAGGATGTACTCATATTGTAAAACTTATCATATCAAAATATACCGTTCAGAAGTACATTCTTATGGGACCCGCATTTTCAAATATTCTCTGTTCAAAAATCATAATCAAGTCTTTCAAACTGTATGCGATACTGTATAAAAAATGCTCATATCAAGTTCAAAATCATATTCAATACTGTAAAATTATTAATCAAATTATGCTATGCATCATAACATTTCTGTTAAAATATTCGGAGGATCCCATATCAGAACCACCATAAGAGTTTGACCCCTTCCGTACTTTGGTGGTATAGGATTTGCCTAAACTCAGCATCCCGCTGAGGTTTGCCCTACTACCATTCAAGAGGACACGCGAAGGGACTCTGTATGGGTCTTTCCCAAGCACACAGCAAGGGAAGGCAAAATAACATCTCATAACTGGCATCTCGCCCATATATATAGGAGGCATTCCGCTCTCCTTCACATATAATCTCCCGTGTGTTGGCCCTCACACGAGGCTAGCACCACCTCCCCTGCTAGCTGAGGCAATCAAGGTGCGCACCAAGGCTAACATCACCTGCTGTTAGCAGACAGTGTTTCCAATAGGATTCCTCCACAGAAAATATCACATGCACATATGCCATATAATCCAGTATAAATTCTCATTATAATACAGACTTTCAGTCTCAAAATACTCATATGTCAGAACTTCCCATTCAGGGGAAACATGTATACATGCCCATATCCAAGGCAAACATATCACTATAAAATCAATGTCACATGTATAACATATTTTCTTTGCCATGTCATGCGAAATACGTATAAAAATCACATGCTTAATGTGTTTCAAAAATTATTGCAAAATCAAACTCTTCTTGAACTACATATCATATATTAAATATTTCAGACATTTCCAAACCATTTCAAGAACATATGGAAGTATAAATAACATGTAATCATACTCATTTATCAATGTAAAGTTCAAGAAGAGTAAAAACAAGCCATAGAAAGAATCATCTACTCACCTCTTTGAAGCACAAAGTTGGACACCCTTAAAATCCTATTTTCTGATCCGAATTCAGTGAAATAAACCTCAAAATCGAGTCCGGAACGTCCGAAAACCTTGAAAACGACTCCGGATTTGCGAAATTTGGCCTCCGGAAGCTCGGTCAACGCAGGTCAACGCGAGGAGGTTCGGATGCCACGCGCTACACGCGCCGCCCGAGGAGCTGCGCGTGGGCGTCACTCGCCGAGGAAGATTCGGCGCGTGGGGGAGCGTGCGGTGGTGAATCGGCCTGAAATTTAAGATCCAAAGGTTTCGGTGCCTTCTGGATCGATCTACGGTGTTAGTTTTTGCGTTTGAGAACTAAAAGTAGGAGTTTCGGGGGTTACCTTTTTGGCCGTTTTTCCCTTCAATTTTCCGACTAATTTCCGGCCAATTCTCCAGAAACCAATCGGATGGATTCGAAGAACTCTTCGTCCTGAGTCCGTTGGTGGTGGTGGTGTCGAAATCCGAGGTCCGTAGGCGAAGAAATCTTAGAGAGAAGTTAGAGGATTTTCGGGGAGAGTTTTTCTGAAGAGAGATGGAAAAATCTGCGAATGATTGCTTCCGGAGTGATTGAGGCCCTTAAAATATCTCGGGGGACCTTTCTGCAAAATTTCACTTTTAGCGGGATGTCCTTGTAAATTTTTCTTATTTATATTTTAACCCCGAAACTTTTAAGAAATTGCATTTTTGCCCCGAAACGTAAATTCTTAACATTTCTTTTATAATTCTTTAATCCATGTAAATAATAACTTATTTTCACCGGGTCCTAACTCCATTTTCGAAATCCTCTCTTTAATTCCGCATTTTCCTTAATTAAAATCTCCATTTTTTTCCAAAATTATCTCTTTTATTCTAAATTTCTTTAATTGAACTTTCTCGTTAAATTTACAGTTATTACATTCTTCCCCCCTTAAAGAAATTCGGTCCCCGAATTTCATCACCATAGTAGCAGATAAATACTAACCTCGTTGTTCAAATAAATGCGGATATCTGGCGCGGATGTCATCTTCTCTTTCCCACGTAGCTTCCTCAGACGAGTGATTTTGCCATATCACCTTAACCATAGAAATATCTCGTGACCGCAACTTTTTTACTTGTCGATCAGCTATAGATATCGGCTTTTCCTCATAAGTTAGATCCTTATCCAATTGAATTTTCTGGGGTTGAATGACATGAGTAGGATCTGGTAAATATTTCCGTAACATAGACACATGAAATACTGGATGAACATTCAGTTCTGGTGGCAGAGCTATGCGATATGCCACTGCACCTATTCTGTCCAATATTTCAAAAGGGCCTATATATCGAGGGCTTAACTTCTCTTTTTTTCCAAATCTCATCACTCCTTTCATGGGTGAGACTTTCAGGAACACTTGTTCACCCACTGAAAACTCTAACTCCCTTCGTCTATTGTCAACATATGCCTTTTGTCTGCTCTGAGCTGCCTGCAGCCTGTCTCTAATCAGCTTTACCTTGTTCAATGCTTCTTGTACAAGATCTGGCCCTATAAGTTTAGCCTCGCCCACTTCGAACCATCCAATGGGAGATCTGCACCGTCTACCATACAAAGCTTCAAATGGGGCCATCTGTATACTAGTCTGATAGCTATTATTATATGCAAATTCAGCCAAAGGCAAATACATATCCCAACTTCCACCAAAATCAAAAATACAGGCTCGAAGCATGTCTTCTAAAATCTGAATCGTACGCTCAGACTGACCATCAGTTTGCGGATGGAAAGCTGTGCTCAAGTCCAATCTCGTTCCTAATGCTTCTTGAAAAGCTTTCCAAAATCGTGCCGTGAACTGCGGCCCTCGATCAGATATAATTGATATAGGAACTCCATGTAGCCTAACTATTTCATTTAAGTAGAGCCTGGCATACTGAGCTACATTGTAGGTTGTTTTCACAGGCAGAAAGTGTGCTGACTTGGTCATGCGGTCTATAATGACCCAGATAGAATCATTTCCCTTGGAAGTTCTTGGTAATCCAGTGACAAAATCCATAGTAATTCTCTCCCACTTCCATTCTGGTATCTCTATTCGCTGATGTAAACCTGCAGGTCGTTGATGTTCAGCTTTTACCTGCTGGCACGTCAAACAATGGGAAACATATTCCGCAATATCCCTCTTCATACCATCCCACCAATACAATTCCTTTATGTCTTGGTACATCTTTGTCATTCCAGGGTGTATGGTATATGTAGATCGATGTGCTTCCTCCAAAACTTGTTTTCTCAAATCATGAACATTTGGAACACACAATCGTCTACCGTATCTTAATATCCCTTCAGTATCCACCGAGAATTCAGAATCCTTACTATCCTTCATTTCACTCTTAATCTTGAGCAAATTAGCATCCTTGTCTTGATCGGCTTTGATTTGCTCAACTAAGGAAGATTGGAGCTGCACATGAGCCAATAATATTCCCGGTTCTTTTATTTCAAACCTTATTCCCTTACTTTCTAACTTATGGATGTCTTCTAACAATGGTCGTCGCACCTCTGCTATATGAGCCAAACTTCCCATTGACTTTCTGCTTAGAGCATCAGTTACTACATTTGCTTTACCTGGATGATACAAAATCGTACAGTCATAGTCTTTCAGTAGCTCCATCCATCTTCTTTGCCTCAAATTAAGATCCTTCTGTTGAAAAATATACTTGAGGCTCTTGTGATCTGTATAAATCTCACAAGTTCTTCCATACAGGTAATGTCTCCAAATCTTTAGAGCAAATACTACAGCTGCCATCTCTAAATCATGGGTGGGATAATTCTATTCATGCGTCTTCAACTGTCTAGATGCATAAGCAACTACTCTTCCATTTTGCATTAACACACAGCCTAAGCCCACTCTAGATGCATCACAGTATATTACGTAATCTCCTGTATCCGTAGGAATGGTAAGGATTGGGGCTGTAGTTAAGCACTCCTTTAATTTATGAAAACTCTTTTCACAAGCATCAGACCACTCAAATTTTATTCCTTTCCTAGTCAACCTAGTCAAAGGAGCAGCTATCTTTGAAAAATCTTTAACAAATCTACGATAATAGCCTGCTAACCCAAGAAAGCTACGAATCTCTGTAACTGTCGTGGGGCGTGACCATTGCTGTACTGCTTCTATCTTTTTGGGATCAACATGAATACCATCTTTGGTAACCACATGCCCTAGGAACGTAACATTACTAAGCCAAAATTCACACTTTGAAAACTTAGCATACAATTGATGTTCTCTTAGGGTTTGCAAAGCTATCCTTAAATGTCGCTCATGCTCTTCTGAACTCTTTGAATACACCAGAATATCATCGATAAACACAATAATAAACTGGTCCAGGAAAGGTTTAAATACCCTATTCATTAAGTCCATAAATGCAGCTGGGGCGTTCGTTAAACCAAATGGCATTACTAAAAACTCGTAGTGCCCATACCGAGTCCTAAAGGCAGTTTTTGAAATATCTTCCTTCTTTATTTTCAATTGATGATACCCGGATCTCAGATCAATTTTTGAAAAACATTGAGCACCTTGTAACTGGTCAAACAGATCATCTATTCTGGGTAAAGGATATTTATTTCGTATAGTCACTTTGTTCAACTGCCTATAGTCAATACATAGACGTAAAGATCCATCCTTTTTCTTCACAAAGAGAACAGGAGCACCCCAGGGAGATGTACTGGGTCGAATAAAACCTTTATCTAATAAATCTTGTAATTGTTCCTTTAATTCCTTGAGTTCTGCAGGTGCCATCCGATAAGGAGGTATGGATATTGGTTGTGTTTCAGGGAGAAGGTCAATACTAAACTCAATCTCTCGGTCTGGTGGTAAACCTGGCAACTCTTCAGGAAACACATCAGGAAATTCTTTAACTACTGGAACTTGCTCTAAACTTGTATACTTCATATCAACATCCTTGACTATTGCCAAATATCCCTGACACCCTCTTCGTAACAGTTTATGAGCTGTTAAGGCTGAAATTAAATTACTAGACTTCTTACTACAATCTCCTTGTATCATAAAGGAGGATTCTCCAGGTACATTAAACTTAATCACCTTATTATGACAGTCTAGAATGGCATGGCATGATGCCAACCAATCCATTCCCAAAATCACGTCAAAGTCTATCATATTTAGAACTATCAAATCTATAAGAGTCTCCCTGCCTTCTATCGAAATCTCACAGGATTTATACACATCATTTACTACTAGAAGTTCTCCCATTGGAGTAGCAACCATGAAAGAACAATGCAAACTAGCAGGATCTCTATCCAAGTTCTTAGCAAAGCATGGTGATATATAAGAATGAGTAGAACCAGGATCGAACAGAACATATGCTTTATGGGAACATACTGATAATGTACCTGTCATAACTGCATTTGAGGCCTGAGCATCCTGTCGTGTCAAGGCAAAAACTCGAGCTGGTTCTCGCCCTCGATTTCCTGATCCTCTACCAGGACCCACACTACTTGCTTGGACCGAGGCTGCTCGAATAGGTCGTGCTGGCACAGATGCAGGGGGTAAAGCTGGTTGCACTGTTGCTTGACTAAAACTTCGCAGTTGTGGACAATTCCTCATCAGATGACCCATTTGTCCACACTTAAAACATGCACCAGTTTCTCTGCGACATTGTCCAGTATGGGACCTACCACAATGTGGACATAGTGGAATTGATCTTGAGTCTTGCTGACTCGGGGGTCTCATATCTCTTTGGAACATTCTCTGCTTGTTAATATTAACTGATGGCTGGTTAGAACTACCAGCTCCTGTTTGATTAAAACGCTGTGGATTTTGAAATCTTGACCCACTAACAGTAGGATTAGATCTAGTCTGGACATTACTATCTCGATCTCTTTTCCTTCTCTTAAAACTTTCTATGTCAGCTTGCTCTCGTGTTTCCATCATTCTAGTACAGTTCACAGCTGCTGAATAAGTTGAAAAATGATCCATCTGAGGACCCACTGACTTAAACAATGGGCGTATCAATCCCAAAACAAACCTCTTAATTCTATCCATTTCAGTTGGGACCAGGTATGGTGCATATCTGGACAACCGAGTAAAACGAATGTCATATTCAGAAACTGACATGTTTGGTGTTTGTTTCAATTCCTCAAACTCTCTGGCCCTCTTGTCTCTTTCACTTGTTGGTAGAAAGCGATTCATAAATGCTTCCTTAAATTCATTCCACTCCATTGGTGGTAAAACAGCTGCCCGTCCTTGTTCAAATGTCTCAAACCAAACTTGGGCCACATCAGATAGTTGAAAAGACACCAACTCCACGGATCTTCTACTAGAGCACCCCAAAGCTCTAAAAATTCGTTCCACAGCATCAATAAAGATCTGTGGATCTTCCTGAACATCTGACCCAGAAAAAGTCGGAGGTTTTAACTTAAGGAATTGCGGTAATGACACCTCAATCCCTCTCAGCTTATCCTCTTGGTCAGCTGTTCTTCCCAGTTCTTGCACTTCAGGATCATGTTCTGCTGGCTGGCCTTCCCTTCTACCCTGTTCCACTATAAATCCAACCAATGTTTCTAAACTTCTATGGATACCAGCAATCATATCAGCGTTTCTATCAGGTGGCTCCTGAGGGGTTTCTACTCTTTCCTCAGGAACTCTATCAGGTACAGGAGTCTGTTCTCCTTGTCTTGGGATTCTCAATCCCCGTGCACGTCCTCTACCTCTACCTCTTCCTCTTCCTCTAGGTCGGCCTCTACCACGGCCTCTTTGTACTGGTATTGTAGATTGTGCAGACTCTTCTGTAGAGGGTGCACGATCTACAGCTTCTTCTCTACTGACCGCTCTAGTTCTTGGCGGCATCATTAACTATACAGAATAAAACACCTCTTTAAGACACATGTATTCAAACTTTACTCAAGGAATTTAAAGACACTTGGAAAGGGAGTGAATATCCTATAGATTCTTTCAGCAGCACCTGAAGTATAAATATGTCCGGCTCATATCGATACTAAAGGTCCTACTAAAGAATCCCTTGCTCTGATTGTCACAGGGAAACCTAATGCTCTGATACCAACTTGTCACGTCCGTACTTTACGAACGCGAATACCGTTACTATCCGAAAAACTTTTCATTACACATGTGCAAATGATCTCACGATAACACATATTCAAGTATTATTCAACGTTCCCAAATTTACAAAAACCAATAATTATACATGCCAAATCTATATACATCAAGTTTACAGCGGAAACAAGGATCCTGCCTGTGACTTTCAGAGCAACACTAGAGTACAAATATATTACAATATCATACACTGAGAGCCTAGAAACAAGTTAGGCTCACCACTGAGGCACGACACCTAGTCGGTCAAGTAGCTGCGGGACCAAATTCTCGGTCTTTATCTGAAAAATATGTCAACCACGTGTCGTGAGTTTTACAACTCAGTGAGCAGATAACACCTCCTATGACTTCTCAGGTCAACATAAGGATGTACTCATATTGTAAAACTTATCATATCAAAATATACCGTTCAGAAGTACATTCTTATGGGACCCGCATTTTCAAATATTCTCTGTTCAAAAATCATAATCAAGTCTTTCAAACTGTATGCGATACTGTATAAACAATGCTCATATCAAGTTCAAAATCATATTCAATACTGTAAAATTATTAATCAAATTATGCTATGCATCATAACATTTCTGTTAAAATATTCGGAGGATCCCATATCAGAACCACCATAAGAGTTTGACCCCTTCCGTACTTTGGTGGTATAGGATTTGCCTAAACTCAGCATCCCGCTGAGGTTTGCCCTACTACCATTCAAGAGGACACGCGAAGGGACTCTGTATGGGTCTTTCCCAAGCACACAGCAAGGGAAGGCAAAATAACATCTCATAACTGGCATCTCGCCCATATATATAGGAGGCATTCCGCTCTCCTTCACATATAATCTCCCGTGTGTTGGCCCTCACACGAGGCTAGCACCACCTCCCCTGCTAGCTGAGGCAATCAAGGTGCGCACCAAGGCTAACATCACCTGCTGTTAGCAGACAGTGTTTCCAATAGGATTCCTCCACAGAAAATATCACATGCACATATGCCATATAATCCAGTATAAATTCTCATTATAATACAGACTTTCAGTCTCAAAATACTCATATGTCAAAACTGCCCATTCAGGGGAAACATGTATACATGCCCATATCCAAGGCAAACATATCACTATAAAATCAATGTCACATGTATAACATATTTTCTTTGCCATGTCATGCGAAATACGTATAAAAATCACATGCTTAATGTGTTTCAAAAATTATTGCAAAATCAAACTCTTCTTGAACTACATATCATATATTAAATATTTCAGACATTTCCAAACCATTTCAAGAACATATGGAAGTATAAATAACATGTAATCATACTCATTTATCAATGTAAAGTTCAAGAAGAGTAAAAACAAGCCATAGAAAGAATCATCTACTCACCTCTTTGAAGCACAAAGTTGGACACCCTTAAAATCCTATTTTCTGATCCGAATTCAGTGAAATAAACCTCAAAATCGAGTCCGGAACGTTCGAAAACCTTGAAAACGACTCCGGATTTGCGAAATTTGGCCTCCGGGAGCTCGGTCAACGCAGGTCAACGCGAGGAGGTTCGGATGCCACGCGCTACACGCGCCGCCCGAGGAGCTGCGCGTGGGCGTCACTCGCCGAGGAAGATTCGGCGCGTGGGGGAGCGTGCGGTGGTGAATCGGCCTGAAATTTGAGATCCAAAGGTTTCGGTGCCTTCTGAATCGATCTACGGTGTTAGTTTTTGCGTTTGAGAACTAAAAGTAGGAGTTTCGGGGGTTACCTTTTTGGCCGTTTTTCCCTTCAATTTTCCAACCAATTTCCGGTCAATTCTCCAGAAACCAATCGGATGGATTCGAAGAACTCTTCGTCCTGAGTCCGTTGGTGGTGGTGGTGTCGAAATCCGAGGTCCGTAGGCGAAGAAATCTTAGAGAGAAGTTAGAGGATTTTCGGGGAGAGTTTTTCTGAAGAGAGATGGAAAAATCTGCGAATGATTGCTTCCGGAGTGATTGAGGCCCTTAAAATATCTCGGGGGACCTTTCTGCAAAATTTCACTTTTAGCGGGATGTCCTTGTAAATTTTTCTTATTTATATTTTAACCCCGAAACTTTTAAGAAATTGCATTTTTGCCCCGAAACGTAAATTCTTAACATTTCTTTTATAATTCTTTAATCCATGTAAATAATAACTTATTTTCACCGGGTCCTAACTCCATTTTCGAAATCCTCTCTTTAATTCCACATTTTCCTTAATTAAAATCTCCATTTTTTTCCAAAATTATCTCTTTTATTCTAAATTTCTTTAATTGAACTTTCTCGTTAAATTTACAGTTATTACAATTTCCAAAAGGCTTCCAATCGCTAAAGCAAGTAACATTTGAGATAGAATTCACCTTCAATGTCTTTTCATGCACATTTCAATTGATTGTGACAAGGACTTCCTGATCTAGACAAAGGAACAATTTGAACATGCACCCAAATCTTAATGCTCTGCTAAATTTCTATATGAATTGGTCTAATCACATGCTAGTGAAATAGACCAAACAATAGAAAGAAACATAGTCTTCCACTCAGTAAACTCAAATTTTATGGTTTCTGATGTCTTAGCAATAACAGAACAAGAATTGGAAATTTGGAAATAAACAAAACATGACAAGAAGCTTTGATATCTTTGACAATAGAGTAACCTAAAAATTTGAACATAACTACACATACCAATTTATTCATTATCGTAATTTCACCTAACTAAGATGAAATGTCAAATTGTAAATACACTACTGCACAGTGAAATTTCACAAATACATATACAGTTCCACAAACACTCGACAAGAAGGGAGAAAAGTGAAAAATAACTACATCACTGTTATTTTTCAAATGCATGTTCTGGATATGGAATATACGCATTTAATCAAGTGATCAACTATGCCCAAACACAGCCACAAATAACCGAGTATGATGCATCAGATCCACATCGATCAAGATTTCTCTAACCAAGTTAGAATGTGAAATCTGTAAACGAAGAAGAAAAAAGGAATCAAAAGTTTACCTTCTCCATGATTCTTGAACCGATAGGAAATGAAGATTTCTCCTCCGCAAAAGAGGAATATGGGGATGCTTTGCTTCGTTGAACCGGTTTGGAAAAAGAAGAAGGATGGACGACAGGGTGGATAGCGCGAAGGAAAGCTGGAGTGGACGCGATGGAAAAGGGACTTCGCTATACGGTGCGTTGGGTAGACGCAAAGAAAAAGGGGCTTTGCGAAGATGGACGAAGATAGGGGTGGAACGGTAAAGGGACGGAAGCAAAAGCGGAACATAGAATAAGAGAGAAGCAAAGCAGAAGAACTATATGAGAAGGGAGGCGTGAAGTGACTTTGCTTCACAAGAAATAAGGGTGGGATATCATATTCCAATGGTTATTCAAAGAAATAGTTATTCCGTTGTTTAATGGAAATAGGGCATTCCATGCCCTATTTCATCAAACCAAACACTGGAAACTCATTTTCCATCTCTCATTCTCTTTTCATTCTATTAAACCAAACTTGTCGTAAGGGGTTGAACCTTAGGAAAAAAACTCCAACTAGAGAAGCTTAATGGTCAAAGACAGTATGCTAAGAGTCTTGCAAAACCGAACAGTTGAAAAAGAAATAGAGAATGTATTACCAATCTCCATTCATTGTCCAATAATGACCAATTAATAACTCTCAAACTTCTTTAAAATTCAAGTCTTTTACTAGTCTGCTTACTGATCTATTAGTATTGACGTGAATCTCTCAATATTCTCTAAAAGTTAAGTTTTCAATCAGTTTTTAATTTTTCAGATCTACTAGTATTGTTAAGAATCTGAATAGATAAAATAGTCAAATTTTATCATGGAACCAAAAACTCTTACTTAAAAGAGGAAAAAGGCTTCCAAAAGAAAGAAAAGTTATCCCGCAAAGAGAGATGACGACAAAGATGAACCAAAGGAGAATATGAGGAGGAAAAAAAAGGAGGGCACCCCTAAAAAGATGACTTGCGACCGCTAGCGCTTGAGAGGTGAAGGGAGAGAGTATAGCTTAGCTTGTTTGATAGAGAGAAAAATTGTAAAGAAATTAAGAATGTAAGAATGGGTAAAAGTTCATTATTTCTCTTGTTACGCTTATCTATGAGTTAAAATTTTGTATGTTTATTATTTTTTATGATCTTTATTATGATAAGTTTTATTATTTAGTTTTAATATATTGTAAATATAATTTATTTGTAGATCTTTTATTTATTATATTAACTTAACTGGTTTAATCGACTCAGTGGTTAAACAATTACCCACTGATATGGTCCTCTTATCTTATCAATATCTGATTCATTTCCAAAATCATATTGTGTGGTGCTATATTAAAATGTAAGTGGAGGTTTTCGTAGGGTTTAGAAAAACATATAGAGGAGAAGAGAGATTAAAGTATTTAACTCTTAATTCTTTAGTTTGTTATATTGATGTTATTATTTCAATTTGATCCCCGGTTTGTCCTATTACTCTTCTATTTCCCTTTTCTTTTGAATTCGTCCTAGTTTGAACGATCCAATTTAGCTTAATAATATATTTATTTGATAAATTAAAATACTAAAAAAAATGGCTTTTTCTGTAAGCTGTGCACTTCGGATCAAGGAACTAAATTTTTTTTCTTTTCCATCGAAACGTTTCCGTTTCTTGAGTCACCAACACGAAACGGAGTTATCGAAATGAAACGAAGTGTTTATAAAGAAATTATACTATTTTGATTGAAATTACTATGTTTCAAAATGTTTAGGTAGAATACTCTTATTTCAGTGGAAAGTTCGGTGAAAATATTCTTATTTCAGTAAAAATACTCTTATTTCGAGTTGTTTCGAATTATTTCGATGGACATACCCTTGTTTCGAGTTATTTCGATGGAAATACTCTTGTTTCGAGTTGTTTCGATGGAAAAGTATTAAACTAATTTGAAAAATAAAAAAATTGACAATCTAAAAATAGATAAAAATAGTATCATATCACATTTAATACCAAATTATTTTCTCTCACAAGTTACAACATCTTTATTAACTTTCTACTCTCCCCCTTTGTTCTCATGACATTATTTTCTTTCATTATTTTTCATTTTAAAGAAGAAATTGTAAAAATGATGAAAAAAGAAATTGAAAGACAAAGAAAGAGAAAGATATCTAAAGATAGAGACATAATTATGGTCGATAGAAAGAGACTTAAATGTAGATGCCACGAAAGAATAAGAAGAAAATGAAGAGATGGATGTAAGATAGAGATTGTTATTGAATGCTGTAAGATTTGAGTTAGAATCTCTACTGTAGTAGTATATTTACTTATTATTCAATTATAGACATTAATTCGAATTAATTTTAATATAATTTTATATATCTATATCATTAATATTATGTTAAAAAATTTTAAAATTTTAAAAGATATTATTTGAAACATTTCTTAAAAAATCTTCTATTTTCTCAAAATTTTCGAAACGTTTCGAAATGTTTCTGTTTTTGAAGTCACCGAAACGGTACCTCAAAACGAAATTTAATACCTTGCTTCGGATATAAGACCAATAAATCATTAACGAATTAACTATGTAATTAATATCTGGATTTTATAATAAATATATGTAATTTGTTATTATTATTAAATTTTACATTGGACTATGCATTAATTTTAAATTGTTCTTTTAGCTCAAATATATTAATTAAAAACAACCAGAAAGGCACTGATTAGCAAAACTCAAAAAGTATAAATTTAATTATTTAGTGTTGGCTTTTACATTAACTTTTGCGTTGATTATTATTTTTAGTAAAATTACAATTAAGTTATCATTAAAATAATGATTTTTTTCTTAAAAAATATTACTATATTATTATATTTATACAGTGCCCGTTTTTATTCTATTAGAAAGTTTAGCTGAAGGCTCTGTTTCACTTATTAATTAAAAGCCTGAAACCAACAGATGGAGCAATTCATGTTGCTTTTTCTCATTTCAAACTGTTAAAAAAATTCAAAATTAAAATATGAGCTAGTTGATAAGCAAAGATTAGCAGTAGGTTTTCCCCCCTTTAAATTAACATTAATCTCTTGTTGAGTTTTAACCAGGCTCATTTACAAAAAGAAAAAGTGAACGGTAAGAATTGTGACTTGTACTTGAATTGCAAAACTCTTGGTCAAGATTATTATATTATAAACAAACACTTATTTTATTGTTGAGTTTCTAAAGCCCATTCACTGAGCATACCAAATACACTAGAAGAAAAGTGGAGTTTAGCTACGGAATTCTAATCACGGTTAATCAAAATTATGGTTAAAACTTGGCTTAATAATTGTTTCAAAACTAAAGTTAAATCAACTGTCTTAATGAAGATGTTAGTTGAACTATCGTTAAATAACGACAATGTCGTTATATTTTGATTGCTTTTGGAAGTTTGTGAATCTTAACGATCGTTAAAAGCAAAACTGTCATCAAATAACAATGGCTTAGTCAAAACCATCATTAAATCCAAAAGATTTTGACCAATTCTCATTGTATGGATCAACTTAATGATGATTTTTTAATGAATTGTCATTAAGTCTAAATTTAATGATGGATCATTAAAAAACCATCATTAAATCCAAGCGATTCTCATCATATAGGCCAACTTAGCGTTAGTTTTTTAATGAACCGTCCTTAAGTCCAAATTTAACAAGGAATAATTAAAAAATTGTCATTAAATCCCTTTTATTTTTCATGCCCCGTGCTCTCCCTCCTCTACTTTCATATGCATCTTCTCCTTCTTTCTCCCACTTCTCTCCCTCCATTTCTCCTCCTTTTTTTTCTGATTTCCTCCCATTTTCTTTGTTGATTTTCTACCTTAAAGAAATATTTCATTCATTCTTTACCATTTTCAGCTTGTAGCTCTTCGCCTTCACTGAAGGTATGTGCTTGCTTGAATAATTTTAGGAGATGATGTTATATGGTTTCAAATAGTCGCTGATACATTGTATATGCTAGATATATAGCTCCAAAATTGTATATGTTTTTATATGATGCATTGCTTCAAACATAGGATAGAGATATTGTTTGCTTATACAATTATAATTATATTATTTTGTTATGTATGTACGTATTGCTTATGTTATATAGCTTAAAATGATGATATTATGTTGAATATATTGTATGCTTATAATGAAATTAGGAGAAAAAAATAGTTATGTTCTTAATTGTTATATTGAAATTGGAAGAAAAAGATTAAAACATAAACCTCTCATTAGAAAAATATAATTTTAAAATTTGGGGACAAAAATTATTTGATGTAGTTTCCATCAGGTTTAAATAATTTTAGAAGAAATTAAATAATTATTTACTTTTTTAAATAAAAAATAAATTGAAGAAACACTATAAATTATTATGCATACAACATAAATATTGTGGACTAAAAGAATGAAATATTTGAAAAAGTGGTTAAAAAGTAAACAGACACATTTTATTTGAAATATAAAATTAAACTTGAAAGAAAATAAATAAATTACTTATGATGTATAAAATAAATAAATAAAAGGGAATAGATTAATTATTATGAATTAACGACTTAAAAAGTCGTCATTAAAAAAGACTTTTAGTGACGACCTAGAGGGGTTATCACTAAAAGATAAATTTTTAGTGACGACTTTTCAAAATTGTCACAAAAACACAATCTTTTGGTAACAATTTTTAGAGGTCATCACAAAAAGGATAAGTTTTTGTGACAACCTTTTAAAATCATTACTAAAAATTTACATTCAGTGACGACTCAGTGACAATTTAGTCGTCACTAACATTCAGTCGTCACTCAATGTTAGAAAATAAAATTTTTTCCTACACTCTTTTAGTGACAATTTTGTCGTCACTAAAATTTGAATACCCAATTCGTTTGGTTTCAAAATGTAACAATTTATTTTAAATTATTTTTTAATATATTTTTAAAGTTCAAATTTTTAACAAATTATTTTAAATTATTTTTCCTTTTTAAAAATTAAAGAAAAATCAAATTTAAAAATATAAGAATTTGTTGAAAATAATATTTTGCCCATAATGTTTTTGTTGAAAAATTAAATATGATAATAATTTTGAAGAGATAATAATGTTTTAGATAATTAGTTGGAAAAAATAAAATTTAAAAATATATTGAAAATTAAAAATAAAAAAAAAGGCAAAATGAAGTATGATTTCTCACACTGCGAAATGCAAGAAAAAATTCAAAATAAATTAATAAAAAAAGGGCAAAATGCAAGCAAAATGCGGGTAACAAAAATCTATCCTGCTTAAACTAAAACAACATTCTACTTTCTCATGCTGCGAAAGCCTTGCAAATTTAAGGCTGGTTTTCTCTCCCGCTCTGATAGTTTCCCCTCCCACTAAGTTGAAAAAAAAAGGCTGGTTTTCTTTCCATGCCTCTATGATAGTTTCGTCTACCACTCACATTATATTATGTTGTTTATGCTTATAATGTGTAACAACCCAAAATAAAGAGTTATTGGTGAAGAAAAAAGAAGGTTGGATGGGAGAAAATAGTTTAAACGAAGATACAGAACAAACAAAAGGAAGGAAACCCATTGCGTGAAAGAAAAGGGGAGAAGAAACAGATAACTCACAAAGCCTCCTCTTCGTGATGTTTTCATCACAAAGTCGTCCCCTCCGTCAAGCATCAACGCACGCACAACCAGCTTCATCGTTGGTCAACCTCCATCATTGTGTATCACCTTCAAACAACCATCGCACATAACCACCCATCGTGAGGACACCATGAAATGCTGTGAAACTACTGCAAAAACCACCAACAACGATGTTGTGAACCAAAGCTTTTGGGTTTCATGCATGCCATTAGAATGTCTTCTTTTCATTCTCTTAGTTTTAGTTTTGCAATTCAGATTAATGTTTGGGATTTATTCTAGATGCTTATGCGATTTGGTTTGAGTATCTAATTTAGGGGTTTCCCTTATATGTAATTTGTATATGTGCATTATATCTTGGGCTTTTGTATGGAGTTGATTTGGGAGGTTCTCCATTTAACTTTAAGGATTTCAAGGCTTGGATATATGATTGCACATTAGGTGTTTGATAAAATGCCCAAGAGAGATTTCTAGTTATATGATCTCTTAAATTTTCAATTTTTAGCACATTAGGTGTTTGATATATGTCCACATATATGCTGGGTTAATTATGAAGTGTTGATCGACATCATGCAAGGGGATCCCGTCTACAGAGAAACTTCATTTTTTTTATGCTGCTTCAAAGGTAACACCTCTCCTGCGCATTATAATTCTTTCAACCCATTAGTGAGAGCAGTGTAGAGGTACATGTCAGGTTTTTAATGCATTGAAAGGCCTTGATGGCATAGTCATGGAGTTTAACTTACAGTAAAGTCAAAGCAGATTATTTTGGGTTTATTTTGCTCTTGAACTAATAGTCCAACCGGTCAAAACTGAGGGGCGTTTCATCTTCTTCCTTTTCCTTTGAGTTTATTTTGCTGTCTTTGTATGTCTTTCTTTTTGGGTGTATTGAGAATTCTGCTAATTTAGTTTGTTCATGTAAGGGGGAATTTTTTTTTTTTTTTTTTTTTGAGTTTTAGTCCTATAGAGCTAAATGGCCTTATTAATGTGAGTCCATTTAGGTGGAATCTACTGTTAGGATTAAAATTTTGGCTAGGTCAAGATTAATATATTCTAGGTTTTCAGGAATAAGCTAAAATGTTTGTCCATTTAGGTGGAATCTACTATTAGGATTAAAATTTTGGCTAGGTCAAGAATAATATATTCTGGGTTTTCAGGAATAAGCTAAAATGTTTGAATAATCGATTGAAAATGGTTTTATCTATTTTTTTTTCCTACAAAAATGTTAAGGTTCTTAAAGAAGTAGCTTCTCAGCTTAAAAAGTTAGTGACTTTTTAAAATTTTGAAAATATTGTTTAAGCCTTGATTTTCTTTTAAGTTTTCTTTTCTCCAAAGAGGCTGAGATTTCTCTAAAAAGCTTGTAAATACCCAAAAGCTTTAATTCCCTATACAAAGAAAGTGTGTCCCTTTGATTCTTGTCTTGCTTTTTGGTAACGGAGAAGACAGTTGCTAGATTTATTGGTTGATCCTGCTTTTGGACTCTTCTTCTCTTACTTGAGCTTAAAGTATTACTTGCTTTCCATGGGAATATTCTTCCTCTCTTTTTTTCCTTTTTTTTTCCGGGTGAATAATGTTGTCCCTTGTCTTTTCTGTGATTGGAAGTTCCAACCAATTGAAAAATAACTTACATTTAGCTTTGTTTTTACTCTATTTTATAAATCATATATTATTTTGCCTATGGGCATAGATAATAGATTTAATGCATTTAGCTCTATTTAAATTTGATTTCTTTGGTTCATTAGACTCTTAGAAAAAGAAAAGCGGGTAAAAACTAATTCAGACGTTCGATATCTGTCCTTAAGTGGTATATGTATTTACTTGGTAATTTCCAATTATTTTCGTGGATGTCATAATAGAACTCAAAAATTCTAAGAATACATTGAATTTGTTCTGTTAAAGACAGTTACATCTCAAGAAATAATGTTTCCTTTTCATTTTTCACAGAATAATAAATAAGCACAAAAATAAAGAGTTTTTCTATCAACAATATTCTAAATTTACCTAGAAATGCTTTATTTCTTTTGGAATGCCTCTTTGACCATATTAATAGGATTAGGAAAGCAAAATTTCTCTATTAAGGCAAATCTTACTGTGACTAAAAAATACAAAACTCTTGTGATTAATAGACAAATGACCATGGTGATAAAAAAGATAGATAAGACTAATGTTTAGTTTTTGGCAAAGATGCATTTTTGTACTTTGTGCCTTCGGGACAAATAAGTTTGTTAAGTTAGATAAACTACGAGGGTCAACAAAATCATCATCACAATGTGATTTTTTTAATTCTTTTTTGTTGTTGAAATTTTTTAATTTGGCGCTATTTTAATCTTGAACACTTTCCATTTCTTTCTATTTCAGGTATCTCCTCTCTGCATAATTTTTGGTGGCAGCTACTTGTTGGTGAATGGCCAATCTCAAGATAGGTGTGGAAGTTCTGGGTGCTCGTGAACTTATGCCCAAAGTTGGGCAGAGTTCATCTAGTGGTCTTGTTAAACTTCACTTTGATGGTCAAAAATTTCGAACAACAATTAAAGAAAAAGACTCGAATACTATTTTGAATAAAAAATTTTACTTTAACATCTCTGATCCACGCAAATTACCAAATATGCCTCTGATCCTATTTGTTAAACTTGGTAACATTAATATTTTGAGTATTTTCTTCATGTTATAGATATATATACAAATTTTACATTATGATTTTTGAGCTATGTTTGATTTGTTACTGTAGTATGATCAGGGACAAATTTCAATATGTATAATCTGTAGTGCTGCACCCAATTGTAAAACCAATGCAATACCAGCATTTTCAAGAGAACAGTCGAGTTGTTTTTAATTTATAAATATTTTATTATGTGTATTATTTTCTGTTAATTGAAAATTGATAATTGTCTATTAACAAATATTTGTTATAGTTGAAATTATGTTAATATATATCATTTTATTAATTTCTTTGGTTCTCCTTTTTCTTCCATAATGCAAGGTTTTATTTTTAGTGCAAATATAAATATAAATTAAAAAAAAACTAATGCAAAAGATTCAGTGATGACAATAGTTGTCGCTGAATCTATATTTGGTCCTAATTTTCAGTGACGACTTATGAAAGTCCTCACTGAAAAATTGATTCAGTGACAACTTTTGTCGTTGTTGAATCCCTGTGTAGTTCATACTTTTAGTGACGACTTATAAAAGTCATCACTAAAAAAAGTTTCAGTGATAACTATTGTCGTCACTAAATCTCTATATGATTTTCACTTTCAGTGATGACTTTCCTAAGTCGTCACTAAAAATAGATTCGGTCACGACAAAAGTCGATATTGAATCCATGTTTTTTATCCACTTTCAATGACAACTTCCAAAAGTCGTCACTGTAGCCCTTGAAGGTGATATTATAAAGAGATTTCGTAACGACTTTAGGGTTTTAGTGACAACTTTGTTGGGTTTCCTTGATGTTTATGGTTGTCACTGAATCTTGACTTTCAATGACAATTATAAAAGTCGTCACGAATTTTTTTTAGCAATGGTAGTATTTGCAACAGAGGGGCAACAACCAAGTCATCACTAATCATCACTAAATGTATTTAGTGACAACTTTTTGACTTTTTGTGACGACTTTGGTCATCACAGAATCTTTGTTTTTTTGTAGTAGCCATTGCCACTTTCTGAACCTGGGGCATAAATTATATTATAGCAAAATAGGTTTAATGGAATAAAAGAAAGAAGAGAACCTCCCTTAACAATAATTAGCACAGACATCTTTAACACAATTTGAGAATATTGATGTTGTATTTGGTAAAAATGTAGAAGTTAAAGGTTAGGAACATAAACCTTGAGGAGCTGGTGGTCTCGATGCTAACACTAAAAAATGGTATAAGATAAATATTTTTTTAGTTTCCTTACTAGGCAAACCATATGTTACGTCACAAATTTGATGTGATACACATTGAAAAAAAATGTCTATGACAATGTGATATTCACATTGCTTAACTACTCTGGACAATAAAAAAAATTCACTTAAATGCATAAAAAGACTTACAATAAATGGGTATTAGGTTTGATATTAGGCCTAATGACAATGGAAGATATTCCCCAGCTTTGTTCACCTTGACAAGTACAAATAAAGATATATTTTTCATAACGTTCAAGAATATTATTGTCCCTTACAATTATTCAAGTAACATTTTCATATGCATTGATTTGAGATTGCATAAGATTGGAGAACTAAAAAGTCATGACTCACATGTTCTCATAGAACAACTTCTATCTCTAGCCATGAGGAAAACACTTCTTGAACAAGTGTTTGCCGTTTAGGTTGACTTGTGTTCATCCTTTAGACAAATATGTAATAGTGTTAAATGTGAATGTACTCGATCAATTTTATAATAGAGTTGTTCTGAAACTATGTCATCTAGAAATGTTATTCCCTTCTTTTTTTATAGTTATGGTTCATTTGATTGTTCACTTTATTGAAAAAGAAAAACTGGGATGGAGACCGTCCAATATAAATGGATGTATCCTATAGAAAGATAAATACATACCACTTTCATACTTTCTTTTTTTGTTATTTAATTCTTCCTAATTTATTATTTGTATGTATTCTATACAGATACTCAAGGAAGTTAAAGTCTTTTGTACGGAATAAGGCAAGGCCAGAAGGCTTAATAGCTGATTCTTAATTGGCTCAAGAGGTTTTGATTTTTGTTTGAGGTGCTTAAATAATGTGGAAATGGTATTTAACTTACCAATACATGTAAATGATTGATTCGATGTTGAGCCATTCAATGATGACACTTTGTTTCCACCAGTTTTTGGTTTCGAGTACTTTACTCTTTCTTTGGAGCAAAAATTACAAGTACATCATCGTGTGCTTACCAAATGCAAAAAAATGTGTCCTTTCCTCCTGTGAGTATATTAAAGTGTAACTAATGTCTATGATAACTTATTTGCCTATGTCTGTATATGATATAGGGTTTTCAGAGACTACATAAGACATGTTTTAAGAGGTCGAACATGGTCATTTATAGAGATAGATAAAAAGGTTTATAAGGAGTTCGTTTCATGGTTTTCTCATCGTGTAAATATAAATGTATCCACTGTTAATATGTGAATTAGTCATAAACATTTTAAATCATCACTCTTTTTTATATTTTATAGATAACAAATGATGTCAATGGAGCCTACTCAATTGATATGAAATTCCTTGCCTTTGGGCTGCTTGATAAGTGTATACAATGTCAACATATTTAAATTCCAAACATTAGAGCAAGGTTAAGGATTGAAAACTCAAAATAGTTGAATTTTTTAGACTTTTGGGATAGGAAGTTATGCAAGTAGGAGCAATAATCATATGCAATTAGGAGGTGTACATGTAAAAAAATGATGGGAATCACAAAAGAGAATAATTACATGTTGATGTCCCATAAGGCATTTAGCAGAACCACTAGACAATATTTGTAGACTATCGTCTTAACACGAAGTCTAAGGTAACTTGATTGTTAATATATTATCAATTTATCATTAATCTTATGAACATGTTTTTATCATTAATAAGAAAAATGTTGAAAAGAATAAACAAATTATGACCCATACCAGTGGTTCTAAGAGCCTTGCACGTAAGAAGACAAATATGGTTAGTTCGAAGTTTAATTTTTATTGAAAATACATTACTTTATTTTTAAAATTTTAAGGAAGTTGAGCTTGGGAGTCCAATCACTTGTGGAGATGTATGGACTACAATCCATAAAAGAGCTTATGGTTCATATATTAATGATAGAGTTGTTAATGTAAGTGTTTGAAATTCGTGAGAATAAAATTGAAGTTATGATTTTTTTATAAAGATGTATTTTTAAAATGATATCTTAATTTTTACTTGAAATTGCAGGAAAAAATTGTTATGATTCAAAGTTATGACTCTTTTTCTCAAGAACTTTCCAATAAAGATTCGTTGGCCAGAGCTTTGGGAAGTCAAGAGCACCCAGGTTGAGTTAGAGCATTTGGCTTAGGTGTTTGCTCAACCTAAGTGTCTGGCTAGCATTCTACTAAGAGTTCGTAATCTAGGCTCTCCAACATTGAATTGTAGAATGAAGTGGCCTGACTTAAAGCTATCATACAAGAATTAGAGATTGGACGACATCGTGAGGAAGAAATGGTAGCACAACAACAGCAAACGAAAGCAGCTATGGCTTTTCTCCTTCAAAATTATCAAGGTCAAGTGCTACTTGAGCTTACATTACTTCTAAATCTTGGTTCAAAGGTAATTTTCTAATTAATAATATATTAGTTGAATCATAAAAAATTAATATTTTTGCAATTATGTTTATTTAATCACTAAAAACATGTTTTTTTTCTTTGAGGCACAAGTGTTCAACAAAGTGGATACCCACCTCTAGACTCCCAGGGTTGACTTATATTCTTACTGTAAATTTTTTTAATTATAATGTGACATTTTCATTCAAATTTTAATTAAATATTATTTTTCACTTGGCAATTTAGCTTCAAATTGATAAATTAATTTTTTTTATGGATATTGATATTATTCCGGATACAACACAATTACAAAAAAAATTAAATAATTAAATAAAAAATAGAAATTTTATTTTAATGGTTGTTTATAATCATCACTAAAAATGACAGTTGATTAAACCGACATTAAAATTTGGTTTAACAATGATTTAAATAACCATCATTATTTAGTGATGTAAATCTAGGTTTAACAATGGTTAATAACTGTCGTTAAACATAGATTTAACAATGGCGTACCCACGGTTGTCAAAACTATTTTTAAACTAGTTGCCACGGTGGATTCTACTATAGTTTTCTTAATCTTCGTTAAACCTCTAACAACAATTAAAACTGTCGCTAAAGTCACACAAATAATCGTACGTCTTCTTGTAGTGATACCTTATAAGTATTCTATTAAAAAATAAAGACTTGATTTTTAAATCATTGAACTAATAGTTTTTTGATATACAGGTTTCTCTAAGGTTTCTCTATTGAGACAAGTAATAGCCTTAAAATTAAAGAAATTTCTAAATTAAAAAAATTTAATAAAAGAAAGGATTTTAAAAATAGAGATAAGAACCATTGAAAATATATTTATTTTTTACATGGGTTGAAAAATTATAAAGAAAATATGAGAATTTATGTTGTGGAACCAAAATACAATTTCTTAAAAGTTTAGGGGTCAAAATGTAAAGAAGAAAAATTTGCAAGGACCTCCCTCTAAAATTGAATTTTTGCAGAAAGGTCCCCCGAGAGATTTTAAGAGTTCAGCCATCCAGAAAAGCTGACAATTTCAGATTTCCTTCTCTCTCCTAAATTTTTCTCCCTCGAAACCCTAAAACTTCTCTCTAGAATTCTACTGCTTCCGGACCTCAAATTTCGACACCACCACCACCAACGGACTCAGGACGAAGAATTCTACAAATCCATCTGATTGGTTTATGAAAAATTGGCCAGAGATTGGCCGAAAAATGGAGAGAAAAATCACCTAAAGAGGTAATCTCTGAAACTCCTATCTGTGGTTCTCAAACGCAAAAACTAACACTATAGATGGATCCAGAAGGTGTCGAAACTTTAAAATCACAAATTTTAGATTCATCCTCCCTTGGACACGCCCCCACGTGCCGCTTCTTTCTTGGCGAGTGCGCCCAAGCGTAGCCCCTGTGGTGGCACGTGCAGCGCGTGACTCCAGCACCCTGTTGCGTTGACTTGCGTTGACCGAGCTTTCAGAGGCCAAATTTCGCAAATTCGGAGTCCTTTTCAAAGTTTTTGAACCCTCCGAACTCATTTGTGGGGACTATTTGACCAGATTTGAACCAAAAACATAAATTTTGGGGTTGTCCAACTTGGAACCCTAACTTTGTGAGTAGATTATTCTTTCTATGACTTGCCCTATACTCTTCTTGATCTTTAAATGTGTAATTGATTATGTTTATAAGATATTTACACTTTTATATATTTCTGAAATGAATTAAATTATCTAAATTTTTTACAATTTGAAATATAGTTCAATAAGAGTATAGTTTTGAAAATAGATTTCTAAACTCATGGTATATTTGATATCACATGTATTTCTCATTAAATGATAAAGTGAATATTTATGCACGTGGCATTGATTCATAAATCTATATGATTGCTTCGAGAAAAAGCATGTATATGTGATAACTCCTAATTGAAAAATTTATGACAGATGAGCTATATTGAGACTAAAATTCTGTATTATACTGAAAGCTCTATTTTGAATAATATAAAATATGTGTATATGATAATTTTGTAAAAAAATTCTATTAGAAACACTTTTTGCTAACAGTAGGTGATGTTAGCCTTGGTGCACCTTGATATCTCAGCTAGCAGGAGTGGTGCTACCCTTGTGTTAGGGCCAACACACGAGATATAATATATGATGGAAAGCGAGATGCCTCCTATCTGGACGAAATGCCAGTTATATGATATGTCATTTATCTTCTCTTACTTTGTGTTTGGGAAATTGCCCATATTAGAGTTCGTTCGCGTATCCTCTTGAATAGTGGTAGGAGTAGGACAAACCTTGACTAAGATGCTAAGTATAAGCAAACCCTACACCAATAAAGTATAGAAGGGATTGAATTCTAATATGGTGGTTCTAATATGGGATCCTCCTAATATTTTTATAAGAAATATTTTTGATACATATCAATGTTTGATTAATGATCATATTATATCATAAATGGTTAAAGATATCTGAATGTGATTTGAACTAATAATATTTGAAAATGCGGGTCCCATATAAATGTACTTCTGAACTATAATTTTCAATGTGATAAATTTTAATATATAAGCACATCTATATGTTGATCTGAGAGGTCATAGGAGGTATTATCTCGTCACTGAATTGTCAAACTCAATACACGATGCTTACATTTTTTTCATATAAAGAATTAAAGTTTTGCCCTACAGCTACGTGATCAATTAGGTGTCATATTTTTTGGGTGAGCCTATGTAACGTCCGTTGTTTTTTTTTAATTTAATTATTATTATTATAGCAACTTTGTAAGATTCGATTTACTTATTTTTTTTCACATTACGCATTTTAAATACGTCATATGTATAAACACAATATATATGTATACATATTTATTACAGACCTCATATATGTTATAATTATACAATACAATATTTCAGTACACAACTAAGAGTCCCTATACAGCACTTCACCCTTGAAATACAAAGGGTGAGAAGGTAGTGCTGACATCGAAATCTCCATCAGAAACGTCATTCCCAATCATTTCTCATTTCTTTTTATCTGAACATAACACCATAATAATAGTGAGAACAGAGGTTCCCAGTAGACTTAACATAAATACAATATAATGAAAAAACAGGAGTTATATTTAACTGTATAAGTTACAGAAAAAAAATATCAAGATTTTGAGATAAAATCATAACTTTTGTTTATGCATAATTATCATACTATATATGCACTGAAAATCCATTTTTGATTTTATAATGCTCAGCCATATCACGACTTTTAATTTACTCATTTGCTATACGCATAGTGATCGATTGACTACAGTCACAATAAGTTATCAGAGAATGTGAGTACATCACCCTCCTGCCCCCTCACATTACCACTGTCACCTGGTTGGAACGGCCCTCTCTTGGCTTACTCAGGCTAATAGGGCATCTCCTACTCGGTACCGTCTCAAGTCATACAACCCGTCAATATTCATCCATACATATAAATGTATATATATAAATTCATATTCATCAAATACAATATATAACTATCAAGCAACTCGTCATGAGCTTTACACTTGCCATTTAATTACTTTCATAATATGATGCATTATTTTTATACCAAATGATTAATAATCATTCATCACATACCAATATTCAATATAATTCATTTTAAATCAAATAAAGAAAAAGAGTAATTTGTGATACCAAAATCATCATTTTAAAAGTATTTTTCTTGGATATATGTTTCCTAAAAATATTTCAACAAACAAGATTATTTTTAGGCAAAAAAAAAGTGGAAAATATGATAATCCAGCACCCAACACGGCCTGGCCATATTTAAGACACGGTCATGCTTGAAAAATACTTCAAAAATTCTTAAAAACAGCTCCGAACACGGCCTATCTGTGCTGAAGCAACTCAAAACACGGTATGGCCATGTTCTGGGACCTTTCTTCACTTATTCAACCATATCTCCCTCATACAAACTCCGATTAAGGTTATTTCAAATCCTATAAAAATCTAATATAATTATCTACAACTTTTGTGTTTATCATTTCTTTAGATTCTTTACGGATTATTCCCATAAAATTAAAACAAAAGTACTTATTTTTACTATCCTGGATTCCGATATCTGCTCAATTAATCAACCATATCTCCCTCATAAGAACTCCAAATTAAGTAATTCCAAAACCTATAAATCCGTAAGACATATATCTACAATTCATATGCTGACCATTTCTTTAAAATCCTTGTTGAATTTTCTCAGAATTCCAAAAGTAGAAGCTTCCCAATTATTCTGAAATTCAGCTTAATTTATCTTCTCCTTTGATTTTCTTTTATATAATCCCATGCACCCATATCCATGTCCAAACATTCAAAACAGAATTTCATATAAATATCCAGACATGTTATCCAAAATCACATCTAAAAAGTATATATATTTACTTTTATACATAAATTCATGAGTAGATGTTAAACCTACCTTAGATAAATCTTTAAACTTGCATGCTTGATTCCTTCCACACAAAATAAAATCCTACATTCATACTGTGAATTAGGATATTCCTTAAGAAATGATGATGAATTTAGAGAGACGGCCAAGAAATTTACCTTGATTCCCCTTTCCTCTTCCTTTTCCTTTTCTTTCTTCTTCCTCTTTCTCTTCTTTTTCTTCTTCTTTCTTTTCCTTCTCTTTCTTTTCTTCCTCTTTACTTTGCCAAAAATTCTACCGACACTTCCCCCTTCTCCTTCTTAACTTCTCATTATTTTTTTTCCTCTACCAATTCTCCCTTCTCCCTCTTAATTATTTTTCCTACCTACCACTTCTTAATTATTTTTCCTACCTACCACCTCTTAATCACAAAAATTCCATTCTCCATTAATTACAAAAATACCATTCTAAAGTATTTATAAAACTGTCATCCTAGAGTATTTACAAAATTTTCATCTCAATGAAATTACATAAATGTCATTTTAACCATTCGTACGATATTGTTTGACTTGAGTAAAATAATTTAATCCTCCCATGAGATCCAAAATACTTTCTCCTCTCTGAAAGAAATAAATTTCAATTAGTAACACAAGAAAAAATTGGGGATGTTACAGCCTACATTGCTTTGTCTATGTGAAAGGGCATGTATATGTGATAAACTCTGAATGGGTAATTTATGACAGATAATCTGTATTGAGACTGCGATTCTGTATTATACTGAAAGTTCTGTTTTGAATGATATGGAATATGTGCATATGATAATTTTGTGGAGAAATCCTATTAGAAACACTGTCTGCTAACAACAGGTGATGTTAGCCCCAGTGCACCTTGATACCTCAGCTAGCAGGGGTGGTACTATCTTCGTGTGAGAACCAACACACGGGATATGATATGTGATGGAGAGCGAGATGCCTCCTATCTGGGCGAGATGCCTCCTATCTGGGCGAGATGCCAGTTATATGATATGTAATTTGCCTTCCTTTGATTTGTGCTTGAGAAATTGTCTATATTAAAGCCCCTTCGCGTGTCCTCTTGAATGGTAGTAGGGTAAACCTTGACTGAGATGTTAAGTATAAGCAAATCCTACACCAACAAAATACAAAATGGATTGAACTCTAATATGGTGGTTCTGATATGAGATCCTCCTAATATTTTTATAAGAAATATTTTTGATATCATCATTTGATTCACGATCATATTGTATCATATATGATTAAAGATATCTGAATGTTATTTAAACTGAGAATATTTGAAATGCGGGTCTTATATAGATACACTTCTAAACTGTAATTTTCAATGTGATAAATTTAAAATATGAGTACATCCATATGTTGACCTAAAAGGTCGTAAGAGGTATTATCTGCTCATTGAGTTGTCAAACTCACTACACAATATTTCTATATTTTTTATATAAGAATACAGAGTTTTGTCCTTCCTCATTAGAGAGGTGATCGGCTAGGCGACATTTTCTCTGGTGAACCTATTTTGTTTCTAAGGCTCATAGATTTTGATTTATATTGTACTTGTACTCTAGAGTATGCTCTGAACGCCACAGGTATGATTCCTGCTTCTGCTGTACTTTAATGTTTATAGATTTTTTTTATATATTGTGTATACATGAGAATGTCTATCTGTAAAAGAGTGTATTATACATATTATGAAAAATACATATTCGTAAAGTATGTATTTCACGTGCTCTAAAATCAGGGGAGTGACATAAGTGAAGAACTTATGGTTGAAGAAAATCCCTATAGTTAAGATTATATGACAAAATCACACTAGTGAAGAGATTTATTATAAAGTAAAAATGATATACAAAAAATATATCCCCAATTATTTGAGTAATAAGATTGGTAACTCTGAATTATGCCTTCATTCCCTACATGTGATTCGATGGGTTGAAATTCGAGGACCGAATTTCTTAAGGGGGGAAGAATGTAATGTCCCGTAAATTTTATTTTTAAATAATAATATTTTACTATAAACAAATATTTCTTTTATTTTTACAATGATTATGTTTTGCTAAAATTAAGTATGCTTTTAATTAAAATAATTATTGTTTTACTTAAAATAAGTATGCTTTTAATTAAAATAATTATTGTTTTACTTAAAATAATTATATTGTCCTCTAATAAATTTTTATTTTATTTTTAGAAATATTCTTTCTTTTATTATGCATAAAGATATTTATTTTGTTTTTTTTATCAAGAAAATTCATGATTTAAGAATGTAACTAAAATTTTGCAATAATATAAATTTTTAGAAATTTTTGGGATATTTTAGGATGAAAAACAATAATTATATGTATATAATTAAATAATAAATTATATTATTTAATTATTAAATAATAATTATTATTATAAAAAAAAGGAGAAAAGATACGGGAGGCAGCACACAGAAGCAGAGAGGTTGAAGCAGATGGGTTTCTTTTTCTCTCTCTAGGTTTCAAACTTCTCTCTAAAATATCTCCCAACTTAAACATCCAATTGAGATACTTAAGATACCATTGGACTCGTGGCAATGAGAGTTTCAAAACCCACCGATCAATTTTGTCGGAAGTTCATCGAAATTTCACCGAAAAATTGTAAATAGTAATTTATAGGTAATTTTTTTAAAATGTTGGATTTTTTATGATTTTTCGAACTTCCAAGTTAAGGGTTTGGTTAAGGATATAGAGCATTGATTGTATGATAAATTTTACGTTCAAACAACGTGATTGGTGCTCTAATTTTGTAAATTTTTCTTCGGTGAACAGTATCCGAACAATAACTGTGAACAGTATTTTCTGACATCAATAGTGATTTCGACCAGTATGAATAGTATTTTCTGACCATAAATAGTGACCAACATTGACCAAGCTCTCGGAGTCATTTCTTAGATTTCTGGACCCTCCAAACACATTTATTAGGCCTATTTAGTCAAATGTGGATTGGAAAAGTAAATTTTAGGACTGTCCAACCTGGAGTCTTACCCTGTGAGTAAATAATTCTTTCTATAACTTCCTCTATACTTTTCTTGAACTTTAAATGTGTAATTGATTATGTTTATAAGTTATTTATATTTTTATATGTTTCTGAAATGGATTAAATTATCTGAATTATTTACAATTTGAAATATAGTTCAAGAACAGTATGATTTTGAAAATGAATTTTTAAACTCATTATATATCTTATACTAGATGTATTTCTCATCATATGGTAAAGTGAATATTTATGCACATGGTATTGATTTATAAAACTATATGATTGCCTTGAAAAAGGACATGTATATATGATAAACCTTGATTAGAAAATTTATGACAGATAAGCTGTATTGAGACTGAAATTCTGTATTATACTAAAAGCTCTGTTTTGAATTATATGGGATAAGTGCATATGATAATTTTTGTGGAGGAATTTTATTAGAAACATTATTTACTAACAACAGGTAATGTTAGCACTGATGCACCTTGATACCTCAGCTAACAGGAGTGGTGCTACCCTCGTGTGACGGCCAACACACATGATATGATGTAATGGAGAGCGGGATGTCTCCTATCTGAGCGAAATACTGACTATATGATATGTGACTTGCTTTTTCTTACTTTGTGCTTGGAAAATTGCCCATATTAGAGTCCCTTCGCGTGTCCTCTTTAATGGTGGTAGGACAAACCTTAGCTGGAATATTAAGTATGGACAAATCCTACACCACCAAAGTACAAAAGGGCTTGAACTCTGATATGGTGGTTCTGATATAGAATTATCCTAATATTTTTATGAGAAATATTTTGATGTATAACAATATTTAAATAATAATCCTATCGTATTGCATATGATTTTGGATATCTGAATATGATTTGAATTGAGAATATTTGAAATGTAGGTCCCATGTAGATGTACTTTCGAATTGTATTTTCTTTGTGACAAATTTTAATATATGAGTACATCCATATATTGACCTAAGGGTTCATAGGAAGTATTATCTGCTCACTGAGTTGTCAAACTCACTACACGATATTTCTATATTTTTCATATAAGAATACAGAGTTTTGTCCTTCTCCATCAGATAAGTGATCAGCTAGGCAACATTTTCTCTGGTGAGCTTATTTTGTTTTTAGGGCTCATAAATTTTGATTTATATTATATTTGTACTCTAAAATATGCTCTGAACGCTCTTACTTCTGTTGTTAATCTAATATTTATATATTTGGTTTGTATATTATATATACATGGGAATACTTAAATGTATATGTTTCAGTGATAAAAGAATATATTATGCATGTTATGGCAAATATATGTTGTGAAGTAAACATTTTACGTGCCCTTAAAAGTAGGGCCGTGACAAGCTACGTCTCCTCTGTGATGTTTTGGAGCCCTATGTGCCCATCTTGGTCCTATCATTTACTTCACTTCCATCCATAAAGGCAACTATATGGGCCCTAAGGCACAGGAAATATGGGAATTGATGTATTGAATTGGTGGATATATAGAGAAGTCTATTCAAATACAAAGCCCTCTCATCCTCATTTCAAAATAAAATAAAATAAACAAAAAAAAATAAGATAAACCAAAAAAAAACCTCTGATCATGGCAAATCTCATCTTGCTTACTCCTGAGTGTTGTTCATCATTTTAATCAATTCAAAAATCACCATCAGCAATATAATGCAAGAGAATTACAAGTGGAGCTTTAAGCATCATTTACAATTCCCCACCTCTGCCACCTCCCCTCTTTTTTCCCTTTTCAGTAATTTGCCCAACTTTCATATTCTTATTTAATTTTTTAATTCATCATGAAGTTGTTGAATTATAAATTTAGAATTTTCATATACATCTAATAATGAAGAAGCAAAACTTGTAATGTATCTTATCATACTCAATTATTTAATAAATAGATTTTCAAACATTTAATACATTAGGATGTTCATGTATTTTTTTTTTTTCCACATCTATTTTAATGAGGAATAAGTTAGGGTTCATTCTAACCATAATTGTCATTGAGACAACAAGAAGGTAACCTATGACTAAAGGTAAATATTACAACTATCTCACAAGTCTAAAATCTGCTCAAATAATGATTTAGAAGCTAAGAAGAAGGTAACAATCTTGCCCCAAACATTTGACCCATGCATGGATATCCTAGTCAAACAACAGTATGTAACACACATTCGTAATAACAATAAATAATAATAATACTAATAATAATAATATAAAAAATGATAATAATAAAAAAAAGAACAAAACCTGAAATCTGTCACTCTTGAACCACTTTCTCCATTACTGCTTACTATTCAGCAAGAACCTTTTTCTTGTACTGTGTTCTGCATAAACCCCAGAAAAGATGTCCAGGTGTTACTATCCTGAAATCTGAGAGGCAATCACAAGATATAATTATTTTGCTAAAAGATGTACTAAAAAAATTAAAGAGAATGCCTTCACAGCAATCTGTGCATTGGCTAGGTCAATTTCTGCAGCTTTTTCTCCTCTGATAATATATGCTTTTGTTAAATACACAAGTAGCTATGAAAAAAAACATGTACGTGGGTCTTTCTTTATTTGGGTGGTTGTTTCTTACGAAATTGGTGGAGTCTGTGTCAGAGGCATTGGTGGCTCAACTCAAGGAGGTTTGGCATGCGAATGAGATCAACATTAATGGTAGCAGCCTATGAAAAGGTGTTAAAGCTTCCAAATTTGGGAAGGAGGAGGCACTCAACTGGGGAGATTGTGAATTACATAGCAGTTGATGCCTATCGGATGGGAGAATTCTTGTGGTGATTCCATTCAGGATGGAGTTTTGCATTGCAACTTCTCTTAGCCATTGGTCTCCTATTTTGGGTTGTAGGTATCGGTGCTCTTCCTGGTTTAGTCCTCCTCGTCATCTCTGCACTCCTTAATGTTCCATTTGCAATGAAGTTAAAAAAATGTCAGACAAAAGTCCTAGTTTGACAAGATCAGCAAATCAGGACAACTTCGGAGATCCTAAGCAATATCAAAATTATTAAGTTACAATCTTGGAGGATAAATTTAAGAGCTTGGTTGAATCACTTCGTGCTAGTGAATTCAAATGGTTGGTTGAGACATAATTCATGAAGTTGCAACCTTGCAGTTTGTGGGCCAGTTGGAGCTGTGAAATCTTCTCTCTTATATGCTATCCTTGCAGAGATGCCAAACATCTCAGGATACGTGAGTTACAAACCAAAAAATTATTGTTATATTCTAAAATGAATATAACAATAGCATATTGTTTTGCAAACTTCCTGGATCCAAAGTGGGACAATTCATGATAACATATTCTTTGAAAAGTCATTGGAAGAAATTAAATACGAAAGTGCCATTAAGGCCAGTGCTTTGGATAAGGATATAACTGGTTTTAGCCATGGTGATCTTACAGAAATAGGTCAGCGAGGCATTAACTTGAGTGGAGGACAAAGGCAGAGGATTCGACTTGCCTGAGCTCTCTATGATGATGCTGATGTATATATTCTTGATGACCCTTTTAGTGCGGTAGATGCAGATACTGCTGCAGTTCTGTTTCATGTAAGAACACCTTAAACTGTAAACGTAAGAGGCATATAAAGCCTTCTTTTTAGTGCATTCTACTTAATTTCAATTTTTAACTGTAGGATTGTGTCATGATTGCTCTGAGAGAGAAAACTGTCATCCTAGTGACTCATCAAGTGGAGTTAGAAGCAATGATAAAAAATATTGCAAAATAAGAGAAAGAAGAAGAAGAACCTAATTAGGAAATACAACATTTATATCAGCAACCATCCCCAAAAATTTTCTCTGTTTTCTTTTCTCTCCCTTCACCGCCCAAAAAACAACCAAGTCTACTTCATAAATGACACAACAATTGCAAGTGAAACCTTTGATTTCAAGTACAGCTTCACCTTCCTATCCAACAGACGAATATGAAGAATCCAGCCATAAAAAAAAATATGAAAAGCTTAACAGCCATAAAAACAATAGACCCAATGCGCCATTAACAGAAGACATATAAAAATTGGGAGACAAACATCAGAAAAACCATACCTTTGGGGAGGGCAAAGAACTTGGAGTGGTGGGACAAATGCAAAGGAAGACTTGCGGAGATCCTTAGATCCCCGAAAATAGGGAGCAGTGCCTGTAGAGTGAACGCTCTGAGTCTGGGCACTTCATAAATATTTTCACACAATATAATATCCATAACTTGAAGCAATGGAACCGAGCCAAAATACACAAATGCAAATCGTGAAGTCCAGAAGAAGGACCTATTCAACAGCTTCAAGTGAGAAAGCGATGCCGTTTCACGTTCTTGCTCTTGTGTCGATTAATGCTGATGAAGCTATGAAAGATTGAGAGAAGAGACATTGAGTGAAGCTGAGCAGAAACATGGGCATAAGAATCGAGGGAGAGAGAAGATAGAGAGAGACTGAGAGACATAGGATCCGCGGCAAAGAAGAAAAGGAAAGGCGAGTGTTTATTTTTTATGGAGGGGAGGGAGTGGATTTATTTTTGCTGGAGAGCGAGAGAAGGTGAAAAATGAAAATTTTCACCCTATTTATCTTTTTTTTTTTTTAACTTTAACAATCTTTCAGTGACGACTCAAATTAAGTTATTAATAAAAAAAAATTTAGTGGCGACCAAAAATAGTCACCACCAAAAGAGATTTTCAGTGATAACTTTGTTTAGTTGTTACTGAAAATTCATTACTGAAAACTAATTTTTTTTGTAGTATTTGAATTTTAAATTCATATTCATATTTTGGTTCATCAGACTTCTCATCTTTCGTATTTTATATGGTATTGGCAAAAGAGATTATGTGTTGCAAAGGATAAGTGGGTTGCTTATCTTTGCTCATCTTCATCAGATTTTGATTCAAAGGATGAGACAATACTTTTGTGAAAGTATTTAGGATTTTCTCTAGGTTAGTTAGGAGAGGTGATTTGAGAAAAGATCTAGGTAGAATTTCATAAGTCATTTTGAAACATTTGAAATAATCAGGCTGGGATTGAACATAGGATGATGGGTATGGTAGAACATATGCTAGAAAATGATAAAGAGCTTCGTTGTGGTGGATGAACTTTTCTAGCCATATAATCCTCAATTTATATGATTGAGCCTTGCAAGCATTCATTTCAAGTTCCTTTTGAGTAAAGACGGGACCAAAATTTATTTGTTGAAGTAGATATTTCAGCTTAACATCTATTTGCTATATTTTGGTTTGCAAATTTTGATACAAAGCCTAGAATTGATATTAAGAGAATCAATCTTTGAGTCTTATTGAGTAACATGGGCCATGACTTTGTTTACTTTATAATTTATTTTTTGCAAATAGTTTTTCTAAGCTCTGGCATTATGAGTGTGCTAGTTTAGAACTTCTTCAACCAATGTGACAATATACCAAGATGCCTCCTAATAATACCTTAAGAGGTTGAGCATAAGTCCTAGATGAGATCTTAAGAGAGGGATCCAAATGTTTTTCCAAAGGTAGAAAATTTTGAACATAAAAGGGAGATATTATTGTGAATATCATGCATAAGGCTAGATTGGAAGGTAAAGTTAAAGATTCCGGTGTCTCCTCTTCATCTAAGTCTAAGAGAAAACTTTCTTTCCTAAATTTTTTTAAGGCTAACTCATAGAAAGGTAAAGGCTCATATTTTTTCTGTATTCGAATCCATAGGCCATTGTATGGGTTAGATCTTCTTCTTAAATGTGGTGAAGGTCTACAAGAGCCTTTTGATCTTCTCCTTCTCCTCTTTTGCTCTTCTTCTTCTAAATAACATATATTTGCATTCACAGCTAGGGTCACACATATTTAGGTTAACATCCTAAACGAAGTGGGCATCAATTATGTCTGTATAAGTGACAGATCATCAAGATAAAAGGCATAAAGTGGAATATCAAGATCCTTTAATGGAACGGGAAGGATCATATGTGTTTAGAAAGGAAAACTAAGAGAACTACTACTGCTTTATTCAAGACTTTTGAAAATTATTTTAACAGTGTCATCATGCATCTTTTGTTAGATAAGAAAAAGTCTAAATAGGTTTAGTCTCCTGACAAAATTTTTCATAATTCATCATTTATTCCAAAGGTATAAGTTGCAATAGCTCTTTTTTTAAAATTTATCTAGGAATCTGCACGATCATTGTAATTTCAATATTCTAATGAGCATCTATAAACAAAACATATGAGGAATGGCCTATAGACAAATTCAGTGAATGATTTTTAGCACAGTAGATAATCTAGTGATGTAAAGTGGCTAAAAGTCCATCACCAACTTATAGTGCTCTTGTTATCTGGATTTAAATCTTGAAACGATCTGGTAGTGTATTATCATTAAGATTAACATTATAGTGGGAATAAAATGTCAGAACTACGCTAACAGCGTAAAGAGTAGTAAGGATTGTATCAATAATAACATGTTCATATGTAAGATACTAGTATCAAAAAGAGCAAGTCATCTGTGACTAGTAAACCTTGTCTTCCATGGAGAGTCATTATTAATATGTTTATGCATATTAGGTTTCTAATACTCCTTGTTTTAATGAAGACATTGTAAGGACTAAGGACATGTGCCTAAGTTCCTCATACTTTTGCATCTTTTGGAGCATAAGAATATTCTACAAGATTTTCTATTTTGGAAAAATTTACATGAGTGCAAGATTTAGGTATAGAAAAGGATGAGGATTTAGGTAAAGAAAGTGACGAAGAAAGTTGAACTGGGATAATATCTGAAGGGTTTTGGAAGACATTTGTGATTAAGGTTCTTCCTTATTAGAGTTTTTCTAATATTTTCTCTTCTACTCATAGCAACATTAAAGACAATGGCTCTAATACCACAAGGGCTAGTATGACTGGTACGACATTAATTGATTAGAAAATTACAATATCACTACAGCAAAAAAGGGATTTAGCGACAATTTTGACCGTTGCTAAACCGTTTAACAAAAATTATACAAACCATTATAGAATCAACCATTGCAACTATCCTAAAGATGATTTTGGGAAATCTTGGGCACTCTGTTGCTAAACCACGACTTAATGATGGTTCAAAAACCATTGTTAAACCCGTCTGGTTTAATGAAAATTATCAAAACCATAATAAAGCCAAAGATATCCATTGGTAGTGAATCAGATTGTTCTATTTTGCTTTATCCTTCCCATCTTGAGCTTAATTTTCTTTCCTAATTTCTATGTTCCTAACCTTTTTAATTTGAAAAAACATCCCAAATGTTCCAATTTTGGTATTATTTATTGAATTTTCTATACATAAACAAACAACCCTAACCTTATTCTATGTAATTACATAGTAGCCTCTGGAAGGTACAAATAGATGCATGAGCACTCTTAAAAAAATAAAAATACACAAATGCAATCACCTATGTATCTAACGTAAACATGAGAAAGATACATATAGACACAAATTACTTCCATTGCTTCAGTCTGTCTTGACATAAAGAGTTTGGATGGAGGAGAGATAAAGAACATTCTTGGTTTTAGTGAAGTTCATAATCTTCTTGCTATATGGTTCCTTTACTGAAGTTCCAAGTCGACTCAAATGCAAAAATCTAAAGCTCCATTTCTAATACAGCATAGGAAGAACCTTGATATAAACAAAAATCACAAGAAAAAAAATAAACAAAAATGAAGTGCAAAAATATATCTAAGCTGTCCAAAAAGGAAATCACTGATCGCAGGGAAAGGATGAGTAAAAGTGAAGCACTTTAGTAGAGAAGAAGCAACGACGGAGGGAGAAAATAGAGAGGGAAGCAGCTCGATGGAGAGGCTTAAGGAGAAAATAGAGAGAGAAGCAATAGAGAAAAAGGACAACGTAAAGAAAAAATAGGGCTCATGTGGGAAGAGAAACTGGGACTTAACGACGATTTTTAAAAAAAATTATTGCTAAATAACGACAGTTTTTCAAAAAATTATTACTAATAATTATGGTTACCTTAAACTGTCGTTGAGACTAATTTTAATGACGATTTATGAATAAATCGCCATTATCCTAACACTGGTTAGAAAACCGTTGTTGTTTTATGTTTTAGTAAAGATTTTTAAACCACCATTTTTTTTTGCAGTGTATCAATTATATACAGGTTGAGATTATTTAACACCAATATAAAATAAAATTAATTTTGTCACTAAAATAACTTTCTATATATATGATGGATTGCCCCGAAATTCTTGGTTAAATTAAAAGTTCTCAAGCAATTTATATATATGCTTATGAAATTTCATGGTAATTCATGTACTTCATCAATATATTTTAAAATCAATGTACAATACGATTTTTGAATGTAACATATCAACTATTTTATTGAAAAAATATTTATGTTCATTTTAATAAATTAATAAAATAAATCATATCAATATTTTTTTGTAAGGAAAATTTTAATATTATAATTATAATTCAATAGTCGATGCATTTGACGATCATTTTCTATAGAAATCACTTTATCATGTTGCGGAAGTTATGTCAGGAGCGTGGGAACCTTGTTTAAATGGTCGAAATTAAGTATAATTTAGATAAAATCATTATTTAGGCAACTATATGAAAATTCCCACTATCATATTAATTATTATTTATTTGGTAAACGCCATATTAATTGTCGAGCACCTTTAAAAGTTATTATGTTTTTTCTCTCTCTAATGTCTCTCTCCCTAACGTTGCTGCTTTTGCTAGTTGAGAGGGAGCTGCTCTAATGGTAGTGCCCTTCCGTTTCCTCTGATTTTTTTTCTTTTTTAGCATTTTTTTTTCTTGTTGTTCTCTGCCTTGCATAAGAGTTTCCTTATTTTTCTGGTGAAAGTTAGCCGTCACAGTTTTTCAGTATTCAAAAAATCGCAGTGCTATCATCTTCAATAAATTTTTTAGTGATTTGCTCATTTTCAACTTTCTATCTTGTGGATAGAAGTGTTGTATTTTGTAATAATGTTAGTAATATCCACTAAGTCAAATTGGTGTCAAATACAAATTTGCAATCTTTTTTCACTCTTCTATGGGGAAATGATGAAGAGGTCTTCTAGTTGAGGTAAAGAATATGAATATCGATTAGAATTTGTTGAATGTAGCTCACCTTTTTCAACGCTTTTGAATAACTCAAAATGATGCAGTTTTTCAAATTTAATCTTTGCCATTAAGCAATCTTTAGTTTGTGTTTTTTATTTAAACTGAATATATACTTAGAGTGGTTAAGATAAACTCTCTACCTCTTGTATACTGCAGAAATCATATCTCTTTTCTCATTTTCATAAATGAAATCAAACTACATTTGCCACAAAAAAAACACCCACTACAAGAAAGGCGGGGAATGGCGACGGAAATTTAACGACAGTTACAAAAAATCGTCCCTAAAACCGACATTAACAACGGTTTTCTAACCGTCGTTAAAGTTCGGTAATTAACAACGGTTTTACAGAAAACCGTCGTTAACTACGGACGGTTAGGATCCAACCGTAGTTATCTGCGTCGTTCTGATCATGGGGAAAAAATTGATGGACATTACGACGGTTTTATAAAAAACCGTCGTTAAATGATGACGGTTTCTAGGAAACCATCGTTGACTTTTCAACGTTCAAAATTCTAACCGTTGCTCGATATGCGTGTGGTTTAACCACGGTTGGCCTCATAACCGTCGTTAAACTTGTGTTTAACGACGGTTTATTTTTTAACCGTCGTTAAACCCATTTAGCGACGGTTTTTTTTTTGTTTAACAACGGTTTATAACCGTCGTTAAACCACGCGTACGCCTATAAATTCAGCAGCCCTCCTCATTTGTATTACAAACATTTTTCATAATACTTTTTCGTATAATACACTAGTTGGGATTATTTGTTGTGACTTTTGAGTTGTCTTCTTTGCGACTTATATTTATTATTCTCAAGGTATGTCATTTAACTTTTTAATTGTGTTTGATTAATTTTTTATATATTGTATGTTCAAAAAAATTTCTTATATTATTTTTTATTTTCTTTTGTGAAGATCTTCTGACGTTGGGACGACACTTCGATTTTGATTCTTGTGCGTTATTTATTTGGAATCATTTTCAAGGTATGTAATCTAATTAATTTTATTTGAAATGAATTTATTTCAAATTATTGTATATTAGATTGCGATAATATTAGATATTCTATGTACTTACTATTTTTTTTATAAATATATTTGACATTGTGATGTACATTGTATGAATCAATTTTAAAATTTGTGTTATTCTGACAATATTTATGATGTTTAATATTATAATATATTATGTTCGGTGAAAACATGTAAGACGAAATTTTTTTTAATAATGTTGAATTATTATACTTAATTATTTTTGAAGTAAAATATTTGTATTTAATATTAGAATTGATTTATAAAAAAAATAGAGATCTTGAAGCGATGTTGATAGAATAATATGAAAAGGTTATTTAATACACATAGTTAAAAAAAATTAATAAAAATTACAAATAGGTTTTAAAAATAAAAACAAATATATATAATAATATAAATTTAGTAGATGAATTGAAGTGTGTAATTGATTAGATAAAATAATAAATTTTAATAAATAGACTGAGTAAGTATTGAAAATAATTTATAAAAAATTGTGACACTACTTTAAAAATATACGTATGTTTTAATATAAATTTAATAAATATATATAATATTATCAATTTAGTATAAAATGATAGTGAATTTAGTTTTAAATTTAAGTTATTTACTGTTTAAAAATTATAATTATAATTAATGCAAACAAATCGAAAATAGTTATTATATTGATAAACATATTTAAATAATATACGTAAATTAGTAATAGTCAAATTATATTACAGTTGTTATTAAAATATTAAAATATTTATTCAGGTGATAAGGTAAAATAATAAATGTTAGTAAATAGACAAAATTAGTATTAGGAATTGGTTTTAAAAAAATAAAACACATTTAAAAATACAAGTAGTTTTTAAAAAATAGAAACAAATATATAATAACTTAATTTTAATAAAAAATAATAGTGTAATAATTTTTAATGCACTTTGTTTTTACACTAGATTCTCTATTAAGGAACTAACAATATTTTAGATGTAATTGAGTAGAATTATTCTTGAATATATGGCCCTTATATGGGCCACTGATTTTACTTTTTCAGATAGGGAATTGAAATTTCAATTCCTTATCTGAGTTCGTTTAAAATTTTACCATGTAAATACTATAATTGAAATCTTAGCGGCAGCTGTAAAATCATAATTCAATTTTTTGCTGCTAGTGGCTGTCATTTCCAAAAAATTCAGATTCGTAGAAATTCGGAAATGAAAATCATCCTTTTAAAAGATCTTAGATATAATTGAGTAGAATTATTCTTGAATATATGGCCCCTGTATGGGCCACTGATTTTACTTTTTCAGATAGGGAATTGAAATTTCAATTCCCTATATGAGTTCGTTAGAAATTTTACCATGTAAATACTATAATTGAAATCCTAGCGACAGATGTAAAATCATAATTCAATTTTTTGCTACTAGTGGTTGTCCTTTCCAAAAAATTCAGATTCGTAGAGATTTGATTATGAAACTCATCCTTTTAATTAATGACATTAGGATAATGAAATTAAATTAACACATGACCAAAGACTTTATCAATGGCACTGTTTGAAAAGTTAGATTTTTTGTTCATGGATTCGTAGAGATATTTCAAGTGTTTTATTTCATATTATGTAAGCCAATGTCATCATTTATCTCACTCTCTCTTATATATCTCTCTTAAACTCTTTGGGATCAGGATTCTTTATTTATAGCGAACCAATAACGAAGACTTTTTATTTGGTGCTTCATTAAATGTCAATTATCATAAAGTTTGTTACAAAATTTTTACACGTAAAACATTTTAAACCTATTAAAAATGTGTTGTGTTTTATGCACAATCAATTGCAAATCCCTTCTCATGTAAAATAGTCATGTTTGATCTTAGTTCAGAGTAAGAGTTATTTAGGTTAATTGTTATCTAAATTCATAATTATTTCATAAATGGATAAATCTTGGATCAATAAGCCTCGACAATCAATAGAATATCAGAATGGTTTAGACGAATATTTGGAATTCGCAAATGCCAACTCTGGGGTTGAAGGTAGAATAATATGCCCATGCCTAAAGTGTAGATTCAAGAAATGGCAACTCATTGAGGTCGTGCGTCAACATTTGATCGTCAAACCATTTCCGGAGGGATACAATTTTTGGAGTTTGCACGGAGAAATGATTACAGAAGAACCTGCTGTAGGACATGCTATAATGCCAATTGAGGTCTCAGAACCCATAGTTCGAGATGACCCTGTGCAGAACATAGTTCGTGATGCATTCGGGATTCACCTCGAAATCCACAGTCAGCAGAAAGGATGGATGATAATCTCAAAGATTTTTATGAGTTACTGAAAGATGGTGAACAACCACTTTATGAAGGGTGTGAAAAGTATTCCAATTTGTCTTTTTTGGTGAAGTTGTATCACATCAAGTGTTTGTGTGGCCTAAGCGACAAAGCAATGTCGATGGTACTTGAGTTGCTTGTCGATGTATTCCCAGATGCCAAGATTCCGCATTTATTTTACGAAGCTAAAAAAGTCATTAATAAGTTAGGGTTGAACTACAAAAAAATTCATGCATGTCAGAATGATTGTATGTTATACTGGGGTGAGCATGAAAGTAGTGAAACTTGTAGTAAGTGCTCCGCACTAAGGTGGAAACCGAAACAAAAAGGGGAGAAGCAGAAAAAGGTGTCTAATAAAATTCTTAGATACTTTCCAGTTAAGCCAAGATTGCAGAGGTTGTTCATGTCTTCTAAAACTACTGAATTTATAAGATGGCATTCTGAGGACAAAATTTCTTACGGCATTATGAGGCATCCAAAGGATTCTGAGGCATGGAAGAAATTTGATCTTCTTAATCCTCAATTTACGTCAGATTCGAGAAATGTTCGTTTGGGCCTTGCAACAGATGGTTTCAATCCATTTGGAAACCTATCTACAAGTTACAGTATATGGCCAGTTCTGTTAATTCCGTACAATCTTCCTCCTTGGATGTCTATGAAACAGAGTTCATTCATGTTATCAATGATAATTTCAGGGAAAAAAGCACCATGGAATGACATAGATGTATTTTTACAGCCACTAATTGAAGAGCTGAAGGAGATATGGGTCGAAGATGTTAAGACGTACGATGCCTTTGGCAAAGAAATGTTCAATATGCATGCAGCTCTTTTGTGAAAAATCAGTGATTTTCTTGGCCTTAGATGTTTATCAGGCTGAAATACTCATACTGGATTAGTCTATCTGTACTGTAACTTTGACTCCACTCCAGTCCGTCTCCCTCACAGTCAGAAGTGGTGTTTTATGGGACATCGCCGCTTCTTATCTCCGGATCACAAATTTAGGCTGGCCCGCAATAGGTTTGACGGAAAAGAGGAAAGAAGAAACCCTCCTCTGCAACTGAGTGGTATAGATATTTTAAGACAAGTAGATGATATTGAAGTTGTCTTTGGAAAAAATGTGGAAACTGATGTTGGGACTCAACAACGAAGTTCCTGAGGTCAGGGTTCGGTTGATGCTGAAACTCAACAATGGCGTAAAAAAAGTATACTTTTCAAACTTCCGTATTGGACGAATAATATGTTGCGTCATAATCTTGACGTAATGCATATTGAGAAAAATGTCTGCGACAACATCATTTACACTTTACTTAATAATTCTGGCCGTTCAAAGGATCACGTAAATGCACAGAAAGACTTAAAGGAGTTTGGTGTGAGGACTGAGCTGTGGCCTAATGATGACGGTAAATATCCACCTGCTTTATTCAAGTTGACAAATGCAAGCAAGAAAATATTTCTGAAAACACTTAAGAATGTATCTGTACCTGAAGGTTATTCCAGTAATATCTCCAGATGTATTGACGTAAGACAGCATAAGATCGGAGGACTAAAAAGTCACGACTGTCATATCCTTATGGAACAACTGTTACCGTTAGCCATAAGAAAGACACTTCCCAAGCCGGTATTTGCAGTTCTGATCAAGTTCTGTTCATTCTTCCGACAATTTTGTTTTATATTTTTAAATGTTAATGAACTTGATCAACTTCAAAATCGAATCATTATGACGCTGTGCCATCTTGAAATGTTATTTTCGCCGTCTTTCCTTACATTCATGGTGCACTTGACTGTACATTTGGTCATGAAAGCGAAGTAAGGAGGAGCAGTCCAATATCATTGGATGTATCCTATCGAAAGGTAAAACATTAAAAACACATAATTCCAATTTCTTGCATTATTGTTAATCCAATTTTATTCATTTAATCTATGTTCTCTAGATACTTGGGTAAACTTAAATCATTCGTGCGGAATAGAGCAAGGCCAGAAGGCTCAATAGCAGAGTCGTACATTGCAGGAGAAATTTTATTATTCTGTTCCAGGTACATAGATGGTGTTGACATTGTCTTCAATCGTTCTCCTCGTGTAGATGATCAACCCGATGTTGGGACATCTGAAAGGGGTTTGTTCCCACCAATAGAAAGACCAGTTGGTGGATTTTATTATTTCACCCTTTCTCCCCAGGAAAAATTGCAGGCTCATCGGCATGTCTTAAAAAACTGCAAAGAAGTTGATCCTTACTTACAGTAAGTTAACTCACACTTAGCTACATTTGCATACAATTTTTTTGTCATGTGTAGTATTAAGTGTTTAGAAAATATTTTCTCAACAGGGAATTTAGAAACTATGTATGGCATAGTTTAAGAAGTCAGACGCGATCATCTACTGAGATAAATAAAAAAGTCCACAGAGAATTTGTCTCTTGGTTTTCGCGTCGTGTAAATATTTCAACATGGTCACATTTAATTCATATGTCAAATATAAGTACAACTCATCCTTTATTCGTTTTCCAGATCGCAATTGATGCCGATGGATCGCAGTGTGCTGATTTAAAATATTTGGCACTTGGTCCACTAAATAGAGCATGTCGATACAGTGCTTACAATGTCAATTGATTCAAATTTTGAACTTTAGAGCGAGATCAAGGGATGACATCTCAAAATAGTAGAGTTTACAGTGCTTTCGGGATGAGGATTTATGCAAGTAGTAGTGACACGAACATGCAGTTTGGTGGCGTCCTGTATTACGGAAAACTATTAGACATTATCAAGTTAAACTACCATGGCCATTTTACAGTCGTATTATTTAAGTGTATGTGGGCCAACATAACTACAACGAGAGGAATTGCAATTGATGAATTCGGGGTGACATCGGTTGATTTTTCTCGTTTGATTCACACTGGTGAAAATGATGATGACGAACTATACATCCAGGCATCTGAGGCTCATCAAGTGTACTATGTACAAGATGAGCTGGACAAAAACTGGAGTATAGTGATGCATTTAAAATCCCGTGACTTATACGAGATGGGCGATGAAGATGAAAATCTTATTTACGAGAGCGATCCGTTACACACGCAAAATTTAGAAAGATTATTTCCAGAAGGAGAAGTTAATTTATGCTTGTTACGGTATTAGTTTTGTTGTTGCCGCCTATTTATATATATTTTAGACTACTTATAATTACTGTACTATTTTATTTATTTCCATAACTTTTATTAGGCAAAATTTATTTTATAATTGTTTTATTAATTTTATTTTGCCAGTAGCGGTGACGATGAAGAAGGCTAGATCACTCTACACGGGCATGGCAAGGGCGTCTAGTTCTCACACTCCCACTCCCCGTAGGGCGATCAATGAGGGCAGACAGCCCATTATGGAGTCGGAGGCTGTCGGGTCATCAGTCCCTGCTAGCGACTCCCATCCACTTGATTCGTAGGTCGTCCCATGCACACTCCCCCCACCCGACGCTCAGGCACCGAACGACGATTATATGTTCGATTTTGACGCGATCTTTGGCAGTGTAGAGGAGGAGCATCAGCCCGGTGAGTAGGAGCGCAGACGCAGGAGGAGTTGGACAGTTGATGTAGTCGTTGAGTATTGTAAACATGGCCAGTTATGCGTTTAATAAGTTTGTCATAGTAACATAATATACAATTGTCACTAATTATTTTGACAGACGCGACCGGGCCATACCTCAGGGGTCAAAGGTGGTTGTCCAATTCAACGACAACCATCAAGCTATCGGAGACAGTGGCGGTTTTCTCGATGTCTTCCTCGGCACCATCGGGGATAACTTTCGGTTATTCTCGATCTCCTACAGGGACTGGAGGAGCATTACTCAGCAGTCGAAGACGAATATCTTCGTAAATAATATTCAGGTATGAAAACATATATCTTTTGTAATTAATTATATTTATTTGTAATTTATATGCAATTTATGTGTAACTAATTTTTTACTTTCGTTTGCAAACACATTTTAATGTGACGGATCAACACAAGAAACTAATCATGCAGTCGCTAGGAGCGAAATGAAGAGCGGCATGATACAATTTATTTCGTCTGGCGTACGATGGTACAAAGACCAGAGATCAGTTGCGGAGTGAAGTCTCGACAGGCATTCCACCTGATCAGTGGACAACTTTCGTAGACTATCACTTTGACGCGAAGTCTAGGGTAAGTTGTATATATTAACATATTTATAAAATTTAACTTTTAAATATTGTCACTAATTATTTTTTCTATGTGATTAATTAGGATGTGGCTGCGAAGAATAAACGGAACAGAAGACAGCTGACAATGCCACACACTACTGGATACAAGAGCCTTGCGCGTAAAAAGGCGGAGATGGTAAGTTTAAATCTATAAATATTTTGTTTTTTTAAATGTTGAGAAGACTAAAATATATATAATCATAAATTGATTAATTATTATAATTTTTAAGAGATTGTTGTTAGGGGTCCAGTGACTCGTGGTGATGTATGGACAGCAGCTCATAAAAGAGCTGACGGATCATACATCAACGACGAAGCTCGGGCTGTTGCGATAAGTAATAAAATCTTATCAACCATAAGTGGGTAATTATTTAATTTTTAGATAATATTTAATATTATTAATGGTCTGTTATTGAATGTTAGGAGAAAATTGCTTCGATCCAGCAGGAGGACAGCTCGTCCCAAGAGCTCTCGACGGCTGATTCGCTTGCGAGAGCTCTTGGCACTAAGGAGCACTCCGGCCGAGTTCGAGGATTTGGGTTGGGTGTTTGCCCAACTCAAGTCTTCGGTCGTGGTTGGTCTGGGTCGAGCTCACAGTCTGGGCCGTCATACCACGAGTTACAGAATGAGGTGAAGCACCTGAAGACAGTTATGCAGGAGCGGGACGTCGAGCAGCAGCGACGAGACGCTGAGCTCCAACGACGAGACGCTGAGCACGCAGCACGGCAATCACAGATGGAGGCTGTTATGACATTCCTGCTACAAAAATTTCAAGGTCAGCTGCCACCTGAAATTTCAGAACTTCATAGTCACAGACCCAGAGTAACCTTTTAATACATAAAAATTGTTGGTATAATTTTGTTTATTTTGAAAACACTAAAAATTCTAACAAACAAAATTTATTTTTCAGGATCCCAGCGATCATGGTAGTGGGCATCAGTGTAATCAGCATCTGCAGAGTCCGGAAACTTAATTTAGTTATTATATTTGTATATATAATTTTGTTACGTTCGTTACTATTAATTTTTTTGTACATATATTTTTTTTATATATATTTATTATAATTCATTAATTTATGCATATTTAGTATCTAGTTAAATATTAATAAATTTTAAAATAAAATTTTCAATTATTAAATAATTCTCACGTTTAATTATTATATAATAAAATAAAATGTATCTAAATTAATTTATAAAATATTAAAAATATAAATTAATTTTTATTTTGCATAAAAATTTAATAATAAAAAAATTTAAGCATTATTAGTATTATGGATAGCACAAAATATTATATTTTAAATTAAAAATAAAATTGATATAAAAAATTATAAGTAACGACGGTTTTTAAACCGTCGTTACTTTTAACGGCGGTTAAAAACCTTCGTTAAAACTGGTTTAATGACGGTTTAAAAAATCGTTGTTAATCCAGGCATAGCGACGGTTACTCTCACGGTTTGCTGAAATCGTCGCTATGCCTGGAGTTCCACGACGGTTTTAAAATCGTCATTATATCCACTTAAAAACCGCCGTAATGCCGCGGTTTTGTTGTAGTGACCATATTAATTATTTTAAGTGAATTATCTTTTATTTAAGTTGATATGATCACACTTAACAGATCTTAGTTGAGTACATACATCTAAATTCAGATAAGTCACATTGTACCTGTGAGAGTTATAAAAAATTAAAATGAAAATTTTGCAACTATTAGAGCTGTGAGAAAAAAAAAAGATTAGATCCCATTTAATGAAAAAAAAGCTTTTTTGACACAAAATTATTTAACCTTGAGTTAACTAGGACGAAACAATTTTTTATAAAAATTTAAATTTTTAATAAAAAATAATAATTTTGAAGAAATAATTAATTATTTTATTATAAGAAAAATCTAGTGTCTCTTTGTCTTTCCTTATATTTATTTCTTATTTTTGGAGAAGTTCTAAATGTTATTTTATTGTAAAAAGATTAAAAAAATTAAAAATTATTAAGACCAATGTTCAGGGTAAAATTTAAAGTTAGAGTCAACTTTTAGTGTTAATGCCAGCCTTAAGTCTCGAATGATTGGGCTGAGCAAACAAAGTGACATCACATTTTATAAAAGAATGTTTTACCTCAAGGAAAATGTTTTGGTCTACACAATTTTTTTTGTTTACGAGCGATGTCAAAATTTTAACACGTGATAAAAATAATTTTTTTTAAAATTATTTTTGTGACATATTACGTTATGGACAGAAAACTATATATATAGCATAAAGTTAATTCTAACTCTTTACCTCAATCCTATTTAGCCAGAGTTAATTAGGGCATAGCAACTATATATATATATAGCATTTACTCATCCTAGACTGCTACTGTGTATTGGGAAAGAAACATCCAACATCCTACATATCTCATTTGCTCTTCTCATGGAACCAGTTGACTTGTAGGTTTGAACAATTAGGTTAAAACCCACGAATGGGCTTTATTTCACAAGGCTCCCCTCGTACAAAAATTTTGAGCTCAGTATGAATAAAGCATATATAGTCTTACTATCATTTTGTACGAAACCTCATTTGCTAATTGCCAATAAAAATGAGGTGGCAAGGATATAAATCTAAACTATGTTCATTTGGTTAAAATGATGACTCTCTTACATCGAACAAAAAATACTCATCCTCGTGTTGACATGGCCCCCCTTTTGACTAAATAGAGAAGGTAGATTGGTTGAGGGGTGTGCATGATGAACCGAACCACGAAAAGAAAAAAGAATTAAAAAAAAAAAGCATCCCTCTACTTTAAACTTGTAGATGGATCGGTAGTTTAATTTTGTCGTTAATAATATTAAAAGCTTCAAAATATTATAAAAGTCTCGAGCGTTTTCAAAATATAAAGTCATTCATTTTGGGATCATCAGTTTTACAGAAGATCATCCATCTTAATGTTCAGAAGAATTAATCTAGGTTTCATCATATTCCCTTCCCATCATTTAAGCATAAAAGTAACAACTTTAAACGCTACCAACTACTAACATAACATTAATACAAAAGACAAGAGTCAGTGCCACCATTACTCAGAGACAAGATAGGAACACTGGAAACCCTAACAATGATAAACAGTACACTTCCTAAAAGGGAGAGACACCTACATTTGCAGGAGGGAAATACCCATCTTTCATAAGCACGTCCTCTCCTTCCTACACCCACACAATGCAGAGTTCAAGATCAGAAACCCTAGAAATGCAGGTCGCTCTTTATTTGCACATGAGCTGCTAAAACAAAAAGGAGGTGAACTTAGCTAGGGTTTGTAGGTATACCTGGCGCATGTTAGCTTTCTTCACGGGTTGATGATCAGGCATAAGTCCGAAATGGATGTGTGGGAAATGGGCCCACTGAAAGAAACAGGTCAAAGGGATTCAAACAGACTTTTGATTAATTATAATTTATTAAACAAAAGAACACTCTCTAATTAGTAAAAGTAGAAAACAATCTAAAATAGAAGAAATCCCTGAGAAAGTAAGATTTAGAAGCTTCTTGGATCTCACATTCTTAGCAGCAGCACTGAAGGCCTCTCTGTGGCTTATATCAGGATTCCCAGCTTTGATGCGTTGGATCTCGTCCCTGAAATTCAAATGATAACAAACTCGTTCAAATTATACCGTCATAAATCAAATATTAGTTAATCTTTTTGCGATCATTATTATGACCCAGCCAATAGTTCTAAAAGTTACGACAATTTCAGTTATTAAAGCCTTTGTTTGGAAAATAAAATTAGCACTAAAAAAAAAGAATGAAAATTAGTTATATAAGATATAGCTAAGTTTTATCTTGAGAAAATCAATAATTTAGTCTTTACCTTTAGTTTTTGAATTTGTTTGAGTACAAAACTTATAAGTTCCTAAAAATATCAAATAATGTACAATAAGTTGATAAATTCATATATTAATTAATGATTAATTATTATTAATGATAAGTATTAACAATTAAGATTTAAAATGAATGTCATTAAACTAGTCTTTAACTTTAGTTCTCCAATTTATTTAAGTACACAAATTATAAGTGTCTAAAAATATCAAATAACTTATAATGAGTTGATATTAAAATAATCATATATTAATTTATGCATTAAAAAAATTAAGAAACTAAATATAAATGAATATATATAAAGTCAAAGAAAAATTTGTTGATTTATTCTTTTTATCTATCTATATGTTCTTTCCCTCGTTTTCCTTTCCAAACAAAGGCACTAATAATTAGTTATCATTAATGATAAGTATAAATAATTAGAGTTGATATTTGGTATACCGGCAGTGGACAATTTTTTATCCATCAGTAGTGTCCAGATCATGACACGTAACAAAAATAATTTTAAAAATCATTATTCTTACCACGTGTTGCGATTTGAACACTGCTTGTAGACAAAAAATTGTCCACCGCCGATAAACTAATATTTTTCCAAATAATTAAGTTAGCATTTGGTCCATCATCAATGAACAATTTTTTGTTTACAAATGATGTTTAGATCATAACTAACAAAAATATTTTTAAAACATACTATTTTTATTATATATCGTTATTTGAATATTGTTGATAGACAAAAAAAATAATCTACCAATAATAAACCAAATCATTTTCTTAAATAATTTAAAATAAATGTCATTAAACTTACTTGATGAAGCGATTGTAAGCAGATGGAACTCTCTGTCTCTTCTCTGGAGCTGGACATCAACAACACAAGGACATTGTTCAGGCAAACAGACAGGAACATTAAATCACTTCGCTGACCTTCTGTCTAATGTATTCTCTCTCTCTCTCTTTCTCTCTCCCTCCCTCTCTCCCTCTTCTTCTATCATTGCCTCATCATTATCTGTAACAATCACCCTCCCCATGGATTCTGCACTATATTTTCGGGCGAGAATGGGGTCTCTCAGCTCTCTTTCTCTCTCACTAAGTGTGTACATGTAATAAATTAATGAACATATAGACGCATAAACAAAAACTGAAAAAGAAAAATTGCTTTTACTGTAAGAATTTAGTTTTAATTTTGAAAAAGAGAAGATTATAACTATAGTCTTCCTTGCAAGTTGTCCTATGGAAGTGATTTTGACGGATTGGACAGCATGAAAATGGGGTAGATTCTTTTAGTAATTTTGGAAATTTGATGTTTGTAATCAAATTGAAGAACTAGGGTTGGGTGAAGGAAAAAGCCAGGCATGAGATAAATTGTGAAAGGTTCTTCTTTTATTGCCACTTGCAATATACCAAGGAAACCTTAGACAGGGTTCAGATTGACAAGTGAACTTTTACTCACTTTTTTTCTCTATTGGTTTATTGACCACTAAAAGCTTAAAAGCTGTGTAAAATGAATGACTGGAGAGTACCAGAAGGGTTCCCTTTGTTCAGCTTTTCTTTGGTGGCATCATCAGAAGAACCTCTGGTCAACCCACCGAGGGAGAGGTAGAAAAAGCAAACTCAAGAAAAGCAAAGCAAAACAAAACAAACATGATAAAAATTCAATGTGAAAGCTTTAATGGCTTATTGCAGCACAAGTAGAGAAGAGACGTTCTAATCAGACAATTTAAAGACAAAATCTTACGTCTGTTAGCTGGTGGTGGTGGAGGTTTAGGGATTTCCTCAGGTCCTCCTCGCAGGGCACTCACAACCGAATGATCATTTGGGTACGGCAGCTGATTCATCTGCATATTTGATGATGGTGCATTTCGAATCTCCTCCTGAATTAAAAACCCAATATTCATAAATAAATCATAATTAACAAGAGCTCTTACTTCTCATGCAGCTAAGACTGAAACTAATGGAAACCCTAAGTTTTGTATATACCAGAAGATTTTGAGGAGTGAAGATGGAGTGTCCAAGGTGAAGCTGATTGGCAGAAGGAAGAAGCATCCCACACATATTCACAGACAGAAGGTTGGTGCAATGGCCGCATCTCACAGTGACAGTCTTGAACAAGCTGGTGCGAGGAACACTCACCTAGATGCAAAACAAGAAGAAGAAAATGAAGAAGCTTAGGTTAATTTAATTCCAATTACTATTTATGGCATAGGAAGATAAGAATCAAGAGAGAAAAGAAGAAAGAGATATGGGGGTTCATACCGCGAGAACAGTGTCACAGAAATTACAATGAACATAGCACAGCTGGTCGGAGGGAGAAAGGAGCTGGTCCGGTGAAAAGGAGGAAGTGGATGAGGCGGACATGATGCTTCTGTTTTGTTGAATAATTCACTTTCTTTCTGATCTGATTCTTGATTTGATTGATGGGGATTGACTGATCAGAGGGGGGTTGGTGATAGACAGATCAACTTCCTATGGATCTGATCTTCTTGATTGTTGAGTTAAGGGTGTGGGAGAGGAGGAAGACCGGGGGAGAGAGAGAGCGCGCGATGACACTAAAGTAAATAGAGGATGAACAGAGCCAGAAAGTGTTTGCCCTCTCTCTTCATTATGTGGTCTTTTTTTGTATTGTTCTTGTACTTGTACATTTTTTGAGATTGTACAAGTTGGGTGATGCGTCATAACTCAAAATAGGCCACAGGGCTACCCGAGAAAGACAGAGAGATAATAACCAGTTTACCCTAAAAAGGGAAGAAAATTAATGATAATATATTATTTTCACAATTAATTTGAGTATATATAATTCTTTATTGCCTTGTATTTTCATTTTTAAGTACATTTATCTTTAAATAATATATACTACTTATTTAAATATAGAGTTGCAGATCTCTAGGATGCTGAAAGAGAAGTTTTTGCCCATTTTTTAATTATCATCTTCGTCTAGGTATTTTGGATGTTAAAGGGTATTATTCAAGATGCATGTTTTAAATGTATATTGATATCTAATATGTTTAGTATCATTAAAAATATATTAAAAAAAACCTATGATAACATTATTTTCAGTGTTACTTCATACTATTTAAGACTATAGAATCTCACCTTTTTTTAATTTTAATTTTATTAACTTTCATAAAATGTTAATTATATCTTTTTTTATAACAATATTCAATCATCATATCAAAACGAAAATTTTTAAATAAAATAATATTTGCATCTTGATTTCTTTTACAATGATATCTAACATATGAAAGCATGACCAACAAGTGTGTGCATAGTAGTAAACAAGTTACACTTTCAAAGTGAAGATACAAATTCAATCTTTGGAGTTGATACTTGTTCGAAATCACAAAACCCAATGGATATTAGTTCTATATTACTAATAGCTTTGAAGATACTTGGAGAATCAAAAGAAATATACGAAAGCATGTAAAACAATAATATATCAAAGAATTCTTAAATATGTAAATTAATGTGTTTAACGAGTACTAATTAAATGGATTGATCAAATTGTGAATCTGATCTCTAAAACAAACTTTGGCAAGATCTATTTTGATTGCTCTTTTCTTGAAGTATTAATCAAATAACATATGGAACTTTTAACATCAGTATAAGTCTGAATGAAAGAGAAAAAAAAAGGCAGTCCAAGTCAGAAAGCCATGTGAAACCCATAGAGTCTAACATTAACACATATCTAAATTGTCGAATAAATTCTTTGACATATAAAATTTAGTCAAGAATTTTTCTTGTCTAGCATTAATTTCCACTGGTTGTTTGTTTGTACATTTTATAGAGAAAGAGAGAGAGATGGGCAGAGGCGGCAGGCAGGGGCGTGGGAAGGAAGAGAGAAAGGGACGTGTGCATGGGAGTGATTAACTTTGGCTCATTCACCTGTAGTTTTCACAGTTAAGAGGGCTTAAAGGCTCTGTCGTCTTCTCTCGGTTTTCTACAATTCTATTTCATGAATCATGATTACCCTTCTATGTCCATCAAAATCTAATATTTGTTCTTTGTAATTCTTCGGGGTTTCAAATCAAAGCCCTAATAAACAAGGGTGGGGCACTGCAATCAAGATGTTTATGTTAGACCCTTCTTGTTATCTAACCTTTTGGGACTTCAATGCTTGCGACCCACCTCACTTCCACCATATTCATATCCCTTTTCTTTCTTGCAATCAATTCAATCATGCATATAGGGTACGTACTTCATAATCTTTATTTCAGCAGAGTACTTTCGTTTTGATTCAATTGTATTCTTATCATATCCAACCATTTTAATTTATGGATTTTTCTCATATATATGGTCATAGCTAGTTATGGATCGCACGTAGTTGAGTTTGAGTTAGATAAAAAAAATTGAATTAATTATGACTTAATTAATCATTTATTGTTTATTCAACATATATTTTATTTAGTTGTTAAATAAATTATCCCATATATATATATATATATATATATATATATATATATATATATATATATATATATATATATATATATATATATATATTCTTTTAATTATTTAGTGCAAGCTTTCATTGTTTTTTAATCATTTTCTCATTGTTCTTAGTATTTATTTTATATTCATTCAATCAATTAAATAATAATCGTAACATTTTTTTAACTCACTGCAGCAAATATGGTTCACGAAATGGCATTAGATTTTATCTTGACTTTCAATTTTATGTTTATCAATATATTTTAGCATTTTTTTAAGGTATAACATTATATATCCTAATCTTAGAAATGGCCTTAGGAGGAGAGAGACAGAGAGAGAGAGAGAGAGAGAGAGAGAGAGAGAGAGAGAGTGTGTGTGTGTGTGTGTGTGTGTTAATAAAGAGTGAAGTAATAAGGAGTATGTTAATGGTTGACCCATTAAATCCCATAAATAAAAAGTTATCTAATGACACAATCTGCAGGTTATATAATCAATGGTTGAATATAATTATGTCATTTTAAAGTTGGATTATGACAATTAAATGATTATGAATTATAATGGTCATAAATGAGTGGAAATTAACAAATAAAAAGTTAAAACTTTTAATAGAGTTTTCATAAATCATATGTGGCACTCATGCATTTGTGTTTTTATGAAGATTGTAACTATTCAAGAATGTCTCTTAAGTTATATACAATTAGACGAGTTTTTAATGTTAATTTTATAGTTAAAGTTCTTTTATACCACATTATTTTGTTTATAAAAGTCTATTGTAGTTCCTTTTTTTTTTGTCCAGTAAAGTATATTGTAGTATAAACATATGTCCTTGTATGAAAACTAATTTATTTGAAGACGTCAAGTTTAATTTGTTGATTAAGAGTAAGAAAGTTGTGAGTAGCATACAAAAAAAAGAAGTTAAATTTAAAAGTAAGAAAAGAATAATAGAATAAATAGAGCTAGCAACCTTGTTAACATCAAACTCACTCCCACCTCAAGTTATTATCACCATGCATATTATAAATTATGCAAAATTTTAAATTTTTTTTTTTAAAAGAGAAATTTAGATAATTAATTTAATCAAGGAGAGTACAGGTACAAGTTTGAGAAATACATTATTGATTTGACTGCTCAGACATCTCAATCTCACACACATATGGGTACGTACTCGTCAGTGATAACAGAAGGCAGAGATCTTTCAATTTGGTTCACTTGCCTTTGTCCTTTACAAAAATACATGTTTCGCATGGGTTACTGTTTGCCAATTTAGTTAGGCCTCTGCTTATACAATTTTGCTATATGCTCGAACTCTGTGCACCATTTCATTCTTCTTTTGAATTTGAATTTTCTATAATTTTTTAAATAATTTTACAAAATAAATTTTTAAAAATTATTATTTAATAAAATTAATATTTAATAAATAAATAAAACTTACTAATTCTCTCCGTACTATTTTTTTCTCTTTAAATTTATTCTATAATTTTTTTTAAGAATTTTAGAATATTCCAATCCACTTCTTTTATACATATCACAATTTTGTGATCAAAATTTAAAAAAGAGGTGGTCAATAAAATTTAATTTATTATTAATAATTATATATATATATATATATATATATATATATATATATATAAAGAGAGAGAGAGAGAGAGAGAGATAAGCATGAAGCAATAACTTGTTTAAATATTATTTATATTATATATATTTATAAAATAATTATAAATAAACTAAAAATAAAAAATTATATTATATCTATGTAATCGATTTTACTTAATAAAAAAATATTTAATTATTATTGTTATATTATTATTTGATAAAATTAATCAATATAAATGTTAAATAAGTGTTTATAAAATAACACAGAGAACACTTGAAATTAGAAGCCTAATTTCCTAGACATAAATGTTAGAGTCCTAGTATATGGAAATTTGATTTTCTATTTTCATCTCTCCTAAAATAGCTTCATTATTGAATCTACTTTAAATTAAAAACAAAAAACAAAAAAGACTAGTCTATTATGTTTGAATAGACTCTACTTTGTTAAAATTTTGAATTTATAAAAAAATATTTATAAGAAAGGACAATTTTAATATCTCAAATAAGATTATTCTTAAAAGCAATAAACGATAGTCATTTCCTAGTTCATTCCTTCCACTGGCTGAACTCTCCAAAAAATTTAACCACCAATTAAATAAATTAATCTCAAGAAAATTCTGACCTGAAAACTAGCTTATTAGATTAATGATTCTCAAGACTAAATGCCTGTTTGGATTTGCGGTAGAATGGATTAAAAGCCCGTTTGTAGGGCATGTGAACGTAATTTTTGCAGAAGCTCCACTTTGGAGCTTCTGCAAAAATCACGTTTCTCATAAAATCACGTTTCCAAACGTGTAAACAAACACAGCCTAATTAAGTATCATTTTCAGGATTTCGTGGCTATCAAATTTGTGACAACAATCTGTATCTATTCTTGCTTATGTCATATTTCCCAACATAGTTTCCATTTACCGTTCTGTTACGAAGATTTTTTTTTTTTTTTTTTAAAAAAAAAAGACCCTAACTTTGCTGAAAAGGATGGCTGTCATTTTTAGCATGCTTACAAGCTTTAGAATGCTATTACCCACAATCCCCACATGTCCCTTTGGGATTCTTCGTCCTGAACCCAAAGTCAGCAGTGGGGTCCTTCCAAATGATTCTGTAGTGTCATTGTCTATAGGTACGTAGGGCATGCCTGGAATCTGCAAATCTCCTACTGTAGGGGTGAGTTTTGACAATCAGCTACGAACCCTTTGAATCATTTCTAGCAAAACTGCGAGCACGGATTGGACACCAATGTTTATTATTCCTAGATATATTAGTTTGGTGCATATGCCCCTTAGAGCATCTATGACACTGCAATTCTCTTAAATTATTTACGTAAATCTCACACTGTTATATTATTATTATTATTTTTAAATAATTTTTTATTATTTTAAGTAATTTTATATTCTAATAATATAACTCTTAAAAATTTATTAAATAAGTCCTACATTATCTTATATATTTATATTGTATTCATAATTATTTATATTTTAACTTAAAATATTAATTTATTTTTATTTTAATTTTAAAATAATAAATATAAAAAAAAATTATTTTTTCCATTGTTTTTTAATTTTTCCCACAGCAAGCTTTTTTTTGTTTTTTTTCATTGCCTTTCCATTTTTTCCACAAAAAGTTTTTTTCTTTTGTTTTTTTTTTTCATTTTTTTCATTTTTCCACGACAAACTTTTTTTGTCTATTTTTTCATTGCTTTCCATGGGTGACCACCGTGGAAAGTACCCATTTTTCTCTATCTTTCTGAAAGTCTCCAAACTTCCTCTCGCGAAGCTCCATCTTCACAACGTCGCCTCTGTTTTCCTTCTTGATATCCTCACGCCTCCTCTTCTGATGGCGAGCCTAGTTGGCGATGCTAGCGCACCATTCGGAATCGGACTGAGCCTCAATTTGGTCACCCATGATCTTGATCCAGAGAATCTCATCGGAGAAATTACTGTCATTGAAAGCGAACCCAAAATGGGCATCGGAAGCTGAAGCATCGCTAGAGTAATCGGAGTCCATGATCATTGCTGGGTCAAATAGATTCGAATTGAAATCAATAGTGAAAGAGGAAGGACTCGGGTAAGCAGAAAAGAATGGTGAAGGAGGAAGGACTCGGGTCAAACAGATCCAAAAACGCTCCAAAATCCCCAGAGGTGGGCCTCGATTGTGAAGGAGGAAGGAGAAAACAATATTCTTCGATTGCAATGCCAAGGAGGAAGGACTCGGGTGGTGCAGAAAAGTTTCCCTGTTTCCTTGTTGATTTTTGGTTTATTTTTTGTTTTCTGATTATGATTTTTGATCTTGATTTCGGGTTGTTATTTTTGCGACCCATAATCTTCCCCCTTCTCAACTCTGATCATGATTTTGGTCTTGATTTCTGGTTATTGATTTCTGCTGTTGCTTTTGTGATTTGGTCTTCTATGAATCTTGATACAGAGGCAACCAAGTTGATGGAGGAAGAAAATGGAGATGAGGCTTTTCAATTTGTTTATGATTTCTTGTCTAGAAGTTGGGGTTAAGGAACATTGCTTACTGAAGCAACGGCTCTACGGTGGAACACTACAATGGAAAGAAAAAAATAAGATGAGGTGGTGCTTAGATATAAGATACGGCTTAAAAACTGCCATTGGAGATGGTTTCAGGGGTTGTTTGGATAGAGAAGAAGAGAGGAGAAAAAAAATTTGAATAGAGAGGAGAGAAGGGGAGATAAAATAATTTTTTTATTTAGTTTAATTTAAGAGAAATAAAGGAGAAAAATAATAAATTTTTTTTGTTTGGTTTATAAGAAGAGAGGAGGGAAAATAAAATGATATGACCATTATATTTTTATTATTTTATTTTTATTAAAAATAAAAAATTTATATTAATTTTTTTCATTAAAATTTTTTATTGAGGGGTCTTGGCTTATTTATTTAAAAAAAAATTTGTATTTTTTTTATATTTTTTTTTATCTAAAAAAAGAGGGGGTAATTTTAAAATTTAAGATACAACGTCTCCCCTCCCCTCTAAATCCTCCCATTTTTAGAGGGAAGAGGTTTTGAGGGAGAGGAGGGATTTTGCCTCCCCATATTCCCTCCCCTTCCCTCCTCTTTTCTCCAACTACACATACCGTTAATGTAAGGGGATACTTAATTAGAACATAACATGGAGAGCCATGATCGTTAATTGCAAGTAAAAATGTTGGAAGAAATTAAGCTTTTATATTGCCCTTGCATTGTCAACATAGATTGATTCAAGTAGTAAGAATTGCAATATTTTACTTACAAGACTTAAATTTGATTCTTATATTCTCTCTAAACAGTCTGTGACATGCCCTTACCTAAAAATGATGTACTCTTCTGTCACTCTAAATTTTTAGACAACAAAAAAATTACAGTTGCATTGAGGTGATTGTAGACAAATATGACAAAATATGAAAATATACAATTTGTTTTAAATTGCAATCAGACTGTAATATTGCGGCAGCAATTACATTTGTAAATGAAAATTTATAACCCGGATTAAAAGATATACATTAGGAGGTTATAAGTATGTTGAAGTTGTCATTAAAATGGTTTAATGAATAGTATAGACAAATTGCTTGCATATAACCTAACTGTAATTTAAAAAAAAAAATACACATTTGCATACTAATCTTGTATCTAATTGTAATTTTTACAATTTTTATCATGCGCTTATAGGAGAACTAAAGATAATCCACCACTGAGAGATATGTGATGGAGTCTGGACTCAGACTTATCAATATTAAATTGTGAATCTATTCACTTACCATTGAGCCTATCCCTTGGTGATATACTTATCATTAAAATTAGCGTTTAATTTAAATAGTAAAAAGAAAAGTACAATAAAATAAATAGATTAGAGAATTAATTATGACAGTTAATAAATTTTAATTAGAGATAAATAGGACGGGAGGGAGCGCAATTTCTCCTAAAAAAATGTTCAACGCTCAATTGTACTTTTCTGTCCCCTAATGCAATTCTGGCCACTTCAAATTAATTTAATGCAACAGTATCATAGTTATTGCCTCTTTGGTCAGTTACATACTAAGAAGTAGGAGTGAGTTTTTTTGTCTAAAATTTTCTCTCATGGATCTCTCTCCCTCATCTGAACATTAACAGTGTTTATTCTTTTTAAAAAAATATTGGACAAGGATCTCTGTTCCGTCAGAGACAAATTAATATATATACATATATATATATACATATACATATATATACATATACATATACATATACATATATATATATATATATATATATATATATATATATGTATATATATATATATATATAGATATATGTATATATATATATATATGTATATGTATATGTATATGTATATATATATATATATATATATATGTATATATATATATATATGTATATGTATATGTATATGTATATATATATATATATTGCCATCTCCTTAGTACGTTGAAATTAATTTGTTGTGAGGGTCACTTGAATATATGGAAATGGGAATAGGATTGAAGCCCAGACAGACGTAAAATTAATGAATGTTTCCTGTGATGCAAACCCTCAACAAAAAATTAAGCACACCAAAGATGAGGTATACGTGACATTTTGATATGCACGAATTTAATTTTGTTAGCGACAGTATACACTATTATTTTTAAATAATAATAAAATTTTATAAGTATGTATAGAGTATTATTTTCATGAAAACTGATGTTCTTAACTACAACATTTAAATTAATCCAATGGCTCAAATTAATGGTTGTTTCAAAATGCAAAAATAAAGCAAAAGAAAACTACAAATAAAAGAAAGCAAAAGTGATTTGAGTTTAGTTAATCAATTAGAGATTTCGATTTTACCATAATTAATTCATCTTGAATTATTAATTTATTTAAAATAAAAATTATAGTTATAATTATGAGTCAAAAATATTTTAAATTATTCATTAGTTTATTTCAAAGTTTAATAAAAGTATCTTTATAAATTAATTCACAATATTTTTATGTGACATAAATAAATAAAAATGTATTAAATTTTATGACTAGTAATTAAAAATTATATAAATTATATAAATATATTTTTATCCAATTCATGAAAATTGACGATACCCCAAACCCACACAGATGAATAAAAGAAGTAGGGTCAAATGAAAGGATATGCTCACAAGGAGAGTTGACTAAATTTAGACTCTGTTTGATAAAAGTAGTTTATAAATTAATTAAAAATTTATAAGTTATACGTTAATTACTTAAAATAATGTATAGTTTATAAATTTTCAGTTAATTTAAATTATTTAAATAAATTTATTTATTAAATATTTTTAATTTAATTAAATAAATTTATAAATTAATTAAATATACTATAAATTAATTAATTTAATTTATCAAATACACTTTTATTCGTTAGAACAAGGGAAGAAGAGACTTAGTCGGGAAGATGCGTGCAATGAGGCACCAACATACGAATCTGTTGACCTGTAACAAGAGGAGATCGGTCAGCAAGGGAAAGGAAAAGCAAAAAAACGGACCTCATGACTGATTGATATTGATGGTCTTCAATCTACCCTCTCACATCATGCCAAATGAATCGTATTAGGAAATAAAAAGATCTCCGTACGGAGATGGAACCATTCCACCTATTTTTTGACCTACACACAAATTATTTCGTAATATCTTTATGATTAATAAATTATTTAATTAATAATAAATTAATTAAAAATATTAAAAATTGAGCAAAAATTCAATTAAAAAAAATAACTCATTCAATTAATTTGAATAAACAATTTAATGCTTCACAATTACGCTATATTGTAACCCTAAAAAATATATTTCATTCATAATTAAAGTCAAAAACATCTCAAAATAAATTTGAAACATAGGTTTAGTAAAAAGAAGAAGAAAATTGAAATAGGAGATGGAATTGGATTGATGGGTGTCCTCCTCCATGCTTGGGACGTTTGTCTCTTCGTTTTTCCACCCCCAAATATTTAATTTAGACCAAGGGTCTTTTTAAAGTTGCAAAAAAAATTTCAATTTTATTCAAATTCTTGTTTTAAAAATTGATTTATCATCCTAATGTCGTAATGCTAAAGTCTCAAGTTACGACATTTTTGTACATTCTTTCTTGTGCCGTGACGCTAGAGCTTTTGAATTTCACTTTAATTTCTACAAATGCTGGCATGGCAATGACAAGATTCTCCATCACAACGCTGTTAGTTCTATCTAGCTTTCTTTCAATTCTTATTCCTTTTTTTTCAAATTTTTCTTAATTTATATTTTCTTTCTACTTACAAAATAAACACACAATCAAACATGAATTTAAACAAAATTTTCTTAAAACCAAAAAAAATATAAAATTAAAGATACTTAATTTATGAGTATTAAACTCACCCATAACTTTTCTTTTTCATAATCACACATTTTATGTTTTAAATTATCTTTTTAAATTATATTTTCTCATTCTGATCTTTACATTCAATTGCAATATTTTTTTTTACCTAACCCTTCCATTGGTTTGATACCTCATATTGTCCTCCTCTTTATAAAAAAGGCATTTTAGTAATTTCAAGTAGTTAACATTGAAGTTAACATCTAATTTAGACGATAGGGCACAAATTATAATAGGACAAATAGATTATGAGATCAACAAAAAATTAATAGATTAAAGAAAAATTGCAATTGGATGTGAAAATCAAGATAGACAAATGTAATTTCTCTTTTTTTTAAGTCTCCAGGTGTAATTTAATGATGAAGGATATAATAATTTTCAGAGAAGTTTAGGTTCAATTCTTTGTACAACTATTTACCAAAAAATCGTTTATTCCTCAAATGTGAAAACTTCAACCATTCTGAAGGAACACTAATTAAATTATCATAATACATTGATTATAATATTATAGTAGTGGATTGGAACTATTTTTATATTGGTTTGAATATATAAGGCACATATACTTTAAAAAATTAGACATGTCTGTATTTGACATATATTAGATACTAGCCCTTCTTGACATGGTGTGATCCTTTAAATAGTGCATGATCCATATTTGTGTTGTGTTACATGTCTCAATATTCATATTTCTTAAATTTGAATAGTAGTATAAGGAGCAAATTGTAAACTACTACGTGGTCACAAAGGTTATCTTCGATATATGTCAACAAATTTTAGCTAAAAGCTAGTTATTCTATGAAAGTTGACAAATAATTTTATTATAATAATATCTGTCCTCCCTCATATAGCCAATCTAGTTTCCTCATTTTTGGAGTTTTTTATTTCGTTTGTTTCTTAACTTGAAAGAAATTAATTATGCACTAGACATAATTTGGATACATTAAGAGTATGTTTGGACTGAAAAGGACGGAGGATGAAGAGAAAAATGGAAAGGAAGAGAAGGATTATAATTTTTAGAATAAAAAAGAATTCCTTTTTCACTTTTTGGTTAATTTCAAACAAGTGAGTATAATTTTCTTAGTATATATAGATACGGAAGATTAAACTTAAAGAATTACTCCACTATCCAAACCCTCACTACACTTAATGACTTACGTGATTGTAATTTAGTTTCAAAAATAAAGATTTTAACCGATGTTTTAAAGTCAGATTGTTCGTTGAACAAGGAAGAGCGGTTCACAACTCACAAAACTGCAAAATCGTTTTTTTAAATGTATTTTATTAAATATATAAAAATAAAAATATAATATTTTATAATTAATTTTATACATATATTATAGAATACAAATATCTGATAATATGAGATTAGTTAAATTTTTTTTACCAATTATCATTTTTATATTAATATAAAATTTTTAAATAATTTTTATCTAATTAGTATATAGAACTTTTTAAAAACGTAGCTGAAGAGGTATCGTTATTTAAAAAAAAAATTATTTACTTATCTATGATTATTAAAAAAAATACTATATGAAAAAATAAAAAAAATATTACATCAAATTTTTTATGAGTTGTGGATAATAAATTAATAGCATTATTGTATTTAATATTAATGTATTTTTTTTTAAACAATTGTTTTTGTGATGAAAAAAGTATCATATATAAAAACTTTGATGCAATATGTTAAGAAACAACGTGGTTTACTTTAGTAACAGAATGTTTTCTCGAAAATGCCACTCCTTGGTTCAAATCCCTGAAATGACATTTTCTAAGAAAATTGTCTTTGTTTTTTTGACCTAAAAGTAAAATAGACAAAAACTGGTTTAACATAAAAATAGGACAGCTTTCACTATTTTGACAGTTTAGGACCAGATCAATAATCTCTCCATTTCAAAATGTTAACCAGACCCAAGAAAGTAAATTTATTTATTTATTTTTTAGTTGAACTGAACGATTTTAATAAACATAAAATTTCACAGTCTAGTTACAATGACTACTCAAATAACATTACTAGTTAATTAATATTTTATTAATATTTTTTTTCTTGAATAAATGTTAAAAAAAGTGTATTCATGAAAACAGGGAGTACTAGCAAATAGATAAGTCTCTCACTGTAAAAGCCTGTAATAAAAAACACACTAACACACATACAGAGACTCTCACTCTCACACAGTCACAGCCTCCCTGTGTAGGGGTAGAAATCCGATAAAGATGACATTTATGAAGCCAAATCACTGTTCTGGCATCTGAAACATGGTAGGGTATGGGTATTCGTACACCTGCAACTGTTCAAAGCAGCTCTCAGCTACCCATCCTCCTACACAGCCTAAAGCTATATCAGATTTGGCCTTTCTTCCCCAAAATCCAGCTTTGTGGCCTCTGGGTATTTTGCAAAAGACAGGAAGCTTAGGTCCATGCATCTGTTTTGTGCTTCTGAACTATAGAATTATGTGTTACTGGCTCTCTCCATAAATAGGATGAAGTCAGCTTCTTGATTGATGGGGTTGTCTTTTCCAGATGCACCGCTGCACATGCCAGCCCACTAATCTTTCAAAAAAGCTATTTGTTACATCTGAAGAATTTCATTCTCAACCTTTTATTTTTAAAGAAAAAAATAATTTATATATTTTTATAGACTATTACTTTTTAAATATTTTTTAAAAAAATTATCTTTTTTCTTCAGAAATAACATATAAATAAATTTTATTTTAATTTTTTATAAATAAAAATATTTGTAATATTACATTTTAAATAGTAAATTATACTTATTGTTAATATAATAATTTTTTATTATATTTATCTGATTTAATAGATAAATTTATATTAATTTAATATTGATTTGACACTTACATAATAATCATAAGTAAATTATTAATTTATAATAAAATTAATCTTATTTAAGAATTCTACTTGAGTTTTATGTAAATATTAAATGAATACTAATTTATATTTTAAATTAAATAAATATGATAAAAAAATTACAAAATTACCGGTGAGTTAACTTTGACATTTAATTTTGAACAATAATTTAACAAAAAAAGTGACATGACAAGTATTTTTACTTATGATAGATTAAATTAAAAATAATTAATTTATAAAAAAATAAATTAAAAATAATTAATTTATAAAAAATAAATTAAAAATAATTAATTTATAAAAAAATAAATTAAAAATAATTAATTTATAAAAAAATAAATTAAAAATATATCTATTTATTAAAAGCAAAAATATTATTTTTATCAATATTTTTTTAGCAGTTCAAATCAATTTGATATTAGGATTCACATGTTAAACTCAATGTTTGATAATAGCAACCATCAGATAGACTTTCACAGTTTCACTTGTAAATATATAGAACTTTTGTTTTAATTTTCATAGTACTATAAGACAAATTTTTAACCAACGATCAAATTTGTTGCTGGTGCATATTAGAAAATTAGCTAATTCAAACGGTGAGAGTAATTGTGATCAAGTTTAAAGGGTTTGAGCACGGAAAGCTGACCCACAATAAGATCCAGTAGCTATTAGCCACATTTTGATTTGCATTACACTCGTGAATGCCAATTAAGCAGTTCTTGTCCAAACATTTTTGTTTAAGTATATTATTTTAAGCAAAAAAAACCAAAATTTCAAATAAAAATTTTTAAGGTTATTTTACTTTTATGTATAAATCTAACTTAGGTTGAATAGAATCCTAATTCTTAAATTTTAATTTTTAAGTTTTAAGTTAGAATTTCTTTTTTTAATTTCCGTGTCAAGCCTATTACTTTTATTACTTAAACTCATTTTAAGTTTTTTTTTTTGTTTTAAAAAATGGATCATAGCTTGGGTTAAGTTTTGGGTGAAGATATCCATGGAGTAACAATTGAAGCTCCATTGTTTGTTTAAGATTTTTTTTTACATATTTGAATCTATTCAAAATGTTCATGTCCTAAAAAAATGGAATGTCCAAAAAGAAAAAAAAAATACAAAACCCCTTAATACTAAGATTTCAATTAAAATCAAAAGGCTATATAATTAGAAAATTGAAATAATATTAGAAAAAAAAAAAAGAGAGAAAGAGAATATCATAAAAATCTTATTTGATCACTATAAAAACAAAAAGGGAAAGAGGATTATAGTGTCAATCAATTGTCTTTACATACACATGCTACAATAGAGCTATATCAGAAGAACATTACAGGGACAAGGTTATTTGGAATGTGGAACAAGAACCAATATGGCATCACGCCATGAAGGGACCACTCTACAGCGTAACAAAAAATGGCCAAAACTTGTAAACAAAGGTTGTCTCATGGGCATTCAGATTCAAGAAACTGTCTAACATGCATATGCAAATTTGATAATCTTTTTTTTTTTAATTATTATTATAATGCCAAACTGTAAAGCTTCTGAATTAAGCTGTTCAACACAAAAATGTTGAGGGCCTTTTTTTTTGGGGGGGGGGGGTGAGGGAGGAGTAAATTCTAAGCCTCTTAGTGTATAATTAGCGACCATAACTATCTTTTGGTCATTACAGAGGGCATTGAACATTGAACTTGATTTCAATCACTCACTTTCAGCACAACTAAAGGTGATGTACGATGATAAGGATAAATTATTGTTTATTTTATTATTTTTATGATGTAATTGTCCCATTTATTTAATTACAAATTTCTTAAATATTCCAAATAATCATATAAGTAATGAATGATTTTTCTTATCTTCTTGCATAGCTTAGCTGTATGGTTATTGCACAGGACATTGAACTTTAAACTTGATTTCAATCATTCACACTTTCAGCACAATGAAAGTTATGTTATTTCATAATGTAACAATCTCCTTTCCAAAGTGAAAAACTTGAATATGTTTAGAAGGGGTCAGTTGAATCCTGTTAATGTCAAAGTGCTTTAACATGGTTCTAAACATCCCCACAATTCTTAGGACAATATTTAGATTTCTGCAATCTGAAAAGATTCCAACTTACAATTTTTATAAGATGACAACCAGAGCTGTATAGAAGCTTTGTCAATATCTACAAATTTATTACTTAAATAGTAAGTAAATTTAAACTCAACAATTAAAAATTTCTAAAATATCAATAGTTCGAATCTATAAAAAAACACCTGCGAAAAAAAAGTCTGAGTACCCAAAATAAAATCAATCTTATATTTAAAAAGTGTAAAAATATTCAGACTACAAAAATAGAAGCTTGGTTGATTACCTAAGGATTACTCAAGGGATTGTAAAATCACTTCTATAACTCCTCTGGAAATATTATTGAGGTGACTGCTCGAAAGGTTGATTGAATGCATAAGCTTGGTGAGGGTAGGCTTAGATGACACACCGGAAATATGGCCTGCCTCTGTGCTGCAGTCACATAACAGCAAAACAGCTAAAATCCTGAGAGATCTCCCAGTCATGAATCCAGTTTTATCATCAATAGTGCAGCCTTTTGAAATAGATGAACATGAGAAAAACAAAACAAGGAAATAGATGAACATCATCCAACTTCTCATAACGTGTCATGTGGTATCTTGAGGATCTTTTTACATACTGTACTGGGCACAAAAGTGGTATTTTAGATTGATTTATATAAAAAAAAAATTAGACTTCGAAGAACTTAAGAATGCAATTTAATGACATGCAAAATGAGGCTAGGCAACCAAAGGATTAATAAAAAATTAACCCCACAAAAAACCAGGGAACGATGGATGCAGCCAAATTCAAAATATAAAAGCGCCATGATTTAATATTATACGTGTTACAAAAATACATCTGTTACTTCGAGAGCCAATAAATAATGAGGAGCAATGTACAAACAGCAATTACTGCTGATAGAATAAGGGTATCCCTTGAGCGTCGCCTTTGTATTGAACCTGAAAAAGCAAAGTATTAGGGTAAACATTGAAACAACCAAATAACGGTGAAAGTATCACGGCAACATCAAAAGCCAAAGACTTCTTGGCAGCATACCAAGCAGGCTACGAACAACAGGGAACTTGTCACTGAGAACCTTCACTTTTCCTTGAACATCACTAAACAAAGACCTCTGAGACCCCAAGACAGCCCTTGTTGCTTGAGCTTGACTAATCACATCATCAATCTGGAAAGGAGCGGGACAATTGTATCAAGAATCCTCAAAGATAAATACAGAGACAAGAGTCATGTTCTACAAGAGCTGAGACTAACAAGTTTCCATAAACCCTTTATGACTTAACAGAATTAGTCATCAAGAAGATTCTAGACAATAGGTTCATTTAAAACAATTAGTCATTTTAACATATGCAACTAGATATTAAGAATGCTTGAAATGAAACTTTACAAATTGAAAATGACAAGTATATTAAATATATCATGCTAAACCTAAACGCCATATTGGTCGATCTCGTAATTCGATTCATGACAAATTCTTGGGTAACCAAAAAAGATGTGGCCTGTCAAATGACAATTTTTGTACGAGCATGAATTGAAGACATTGAAAAGGACAGGATAATTATGAATGAGAAAATATTCTTACTAATACTTGGGCACTGGAGATCTCATACTATACAACTAACAACTAAATCTTTTTTCATTAGGTGAAATTCACTACATGATCAAGCGACGCTACAGTAGCTTATAACAAATGAGATCCATAAAGAGATTATTAATTATTAAATCTTTCTTAATGATTTTATTTATTGTTTTCTTTAACCTCCCTCTACCTTTAACTATTGAGTTGCTTTCCATCTGATCTACTCTTCTTAATAAGGCTTCTGCTAGTCTTCTCCACATATAGCCAACTCACTTTAAGCGAAATTCTACCATCTTCTCTACTCCACAATAGATGCTATCCCAACTTTCTCTCTAATGCACTCATTCTTAATCATATATCTTCTAGTATGTCTACACATCCAGTGCAACATTTTCATTTCTGCGACATTAAATTTATTTTCATATTGTCTATTAAATGCCCAACATTTAGTACCATACAATATTACAAGTCTTATAACTGTACGGTAAAATTTTCTTTTAACTTTGAAAGGCAATTTTTTTATCACAAATGACACTTGAAGTCTTCCTCTATTTCATCCATCATGCTTGAATCCTATAATTTACATCCTACTTCACTTCACCATCATTTTGTATAATAGATCCAAGACATTTAAAATTTGTGACTTGTTTTAATATATGATCTCCAAATTTTACTTTTAAATTCATATTTGTTTGCTTTTTATTAAAAATACATTCTATATATTCTGTTTTATTTTTAATGGAGATCTCAATACTATCTCCACTAAAAATTAGCTATATAGGACAACTTGATTTATTGTTTATTCAACCTTATCTAGGGTGACATTCTACTGTAACCTTGCAAGTATAATTTTCCACTTCAACTTTATCCCGAGCATTTTTATTCACTGCCCTATTCTTTATATGCTTCAGTCCATTTTGTATCTGCATTAAATATGACCAAACAACAATAGATGATTCTCAACTTAAAATCATATCTTCAATTCAGGCCCTAGTATCTCCATTCTCTCTATGTTCATTTCTTGAACAAGATATCTTAATAAACCACTCCTGTACCACAGGGCATAGAAAAATACAACCAACCTATAACATTCAATCTTTACTTTAAAAGGTTAACCTCAATCAGGTCCTAATATCCTCATTATCTCTATGTTAATTAGCCCTTGCTTAGTACACTGTATAAAGTCATGTTTTTACTGTCAGCTAGGAATGGCCATGGTGGTAGGTTGGGGGGGGGGGTCAGTTGCTATAATACCCATACAAAAAAATTAGACCAAGTCCTAGATCCAGGCTTGTATGTGTAACAAATTCAAGAACCATCCCCATCCCTGTATAATCCTCAGACCTGAAACCATTTGTCCAGAAAAGTTTCAAAATTGAAAAGAAAATTTTGCCATGTCAAAACCCATTTAACCAAAATCTGTATATATAAAATTGAAATACAAAATAACAAGCCTCAAATAATGATCAAATCATTCCAAACAACAAAAACACAATCCCAAATTGTCAAGAGTATTCTTGATAAACATTATCTGCAAATAATTATTTCAAAACAATGGAAAGGTAAAACATTTAAGCCATTAGACAAATAGCCCAACCCAAACCATAAAAAGACATCTCAAATAACCATCACCATCGACCCAAATAAAATACAACTTAAAAATTTTCTTTTAATGCTTGTCAAACCTGTGAAGCCACTCTGCTGCCTCATATAGAGATTAAGGTTAGTCTTCTGAATTAATCATGACTTTTATTATGTTATTAAGTTTTTTTATTTTATATTAATAAAAATATAATGTATATTATTTTAAATTATATATATAGTGGATATGGGACATGGTCAGATGTATGGCTTGGCCCCGAAAAAATTCTCAAAGAAGTAACCAGACCCCTCCCCATTTTATTAATCCCCATGCCCAAAACCAAGATTTGAGGGTTCCTATTAGGTATGGTGATAATTGACATCCCTAATAGCAAACCCCAGATTATAAGCCTATTCCAAAGCTACAATTCCAGAGAGGAATAAAATTCCACTCGTATATTGATCTGTCAAATAATATAAGATCTTAAGCTAAAAACAAGCACCAAGAAACCTCACCTGGATAGATATTGTAAGGTCATGGACCACCAGAGAATTCAAAGATAAACCTTGATAAGCTAGTCATGATTGGACATTCTTTACTGAATCCCTATGCCAATCTGTTATTTTTTTTTTTTAAATACCAACCTAATTTAACTGTCTCATCATTTTTCTGACAGAAATGGTATTGCAGGTTAATCTTGCAACCACTCTTTAGAGAAAAAATGCATTTGTCAATTAGACTAATAATACTTTTAACAACCATAACAACAGTGCTAAGTATTATAAGTGTGTGTTAGGCCTGGCATTAGGGAGGTTAAAACCACTTTGGCTCCCCAACATGGAAGAAGCAACTTTCTGTCACTTTGGTGGCCTAAAATTATTTTGGCCTCCCAACATGGCTCCCAGTGCCAGGCTATACACACTATTAGTGGGCCACAACCAGAGTACATAGTTGCACAGTATGTTAGAATGTAACAACCCATGGCCATAGCAAAATATGCAACAAAAGAAAAAGCATATATGCAAAAAACTGAATAGAGTAGGGACACAAGCTCACGTAATCTTTCTTTAAACTTATCCTGCTCTATAGCAGGAAATAAAAAGCAAAAAGAAACTAGAGGACAGGATAAGGTAAGAGGAGGTCCTGAGGTGAAAAGATATTAAGACTTAAAATTGTAGCTTGACTGCCTACTCTTCCCCAGAAATTACAAGTTTTGCAACCTATAATACATTGAATCAACTTTTGCTGATGTGAAGAAAATTAAATAAAAGGTGAATCAGCCGTTGTTTTCTATAAAAACTATTCAAGACGCAGTTGCAACTCAAGGTAGCCTACTTCCCTCCTCCCTCTAGGCCTTAAACCCCCATCCCATTCCCACCCCCTCCCCTAGTCTCAAAAATAGAAAGAAAAGAAAAAATGTAATCCCGATTCCCAAAGATAGCTTAACAGCCTGTTTGGCCTAACTGTGAAGGGAAAAAAAAACCTGCTTATTTTTCTAAAAAAGTATTATTTTAAGGTTTTATGTGTTTGGCCAAGACAGAAAATTGCTTTTAAATTATAGCAATTTTTTTTGGCTGTGAGAGAGAAGCAAGAAATTAATTTTATTATGGACAAAAAATCCTCACTCAAAATTAAAAAAAACCTGTTTATTTTTCTAAAAAAGTATTTTTTTTTTAAGGTTTTATGTGTTTGGCCAAGACAGAAAACTGCTTTTAAATTATAGCAATTTTTTTGGCTGTAAGAGAGAAGCAAGAAATTAATTTTATTATGGATAAAAACATCCTCACTTAAAATAAAAAAATTACAAATGACATTAATTAAAGTGCTTACTAGATAATTTGATCAAACACTAACTGCTTCGCAATGCTTTTTGAGAAAAAAAAATTTTGTGAATTTTTTGTTTATAATAAACAAAAATCACAAGCATGGAAGGCAAGCACTAACCAAAAACCTTTGGCTCACTAAAGGTGAATAAGATATAAGCATGGAAGCTAGTACACACAATACATTATTTCGGGAGATTATAAACTACTGGACCCACAGACCAAAGCTATTCAGTATTATGCCATCAAATTGAGTTTTGAGTGCGTCACAGAACAACTTTACCCAATCCTTGATTTACATTATGCAACACTGCAGCACTGCAAATTTTGCTTTGAATATACATTGTATCCATTATCAATTTAAAGTATAAACAGTATTCAATTACCATAAAAAACTTGACAGGAAAAAAAAAGGGAGGATGGGGATAGGAATAAGGATAACCTCAAAATACTTTAAGCATTATCATCTAGGAGTAGGATGAGTGGTAAGCATGGTCATATTTTTTTGCAGGGTTTGGAGGTGCTCAACTGTAAAGAAACAATGTCCTCAAGAATGGAACATGTTAGACATGACTTTTTTCATTTTCTATTTCTTTCTTTCTTTATTCACAGTCCTCGTTAAGGAGAAAAAAGTACAATAACATTGCAGTTAACAAAAAGTTTCAGCATCAATGCAGCTATAATGAAAAGGGGATAGAAGGAAATATAGCAAAGACCCAACATGGACAGAGCAAATTGTTAAACCTTGGCTGCAACTATTTAGCCAATTTAAGAGCCTTCAATCTAAACATTGTAAGTCAAATCTCCCTCCATCAAGGGCTCAATTCTTCGATAACTCATAAGCCAACAAGCATCTTCTTGTGACCACAACCATTTACCATCTTTTCACCTTTAGTAAAACTTAAAATATAATGAGAAGATCGAATCCACTCAGCTCAATTATCTTAACAAACAGATTGAAATTTCCATCAATCCTGCTTTTAGCTTCAGACTGATGAAATTGTATGCTTTATAGTATATATCCTTGAATAGATATGATCCACCAACAAGAACAACTTCAATTTTTTTGTTCACATACCAAGAAACAATTGTGTTGAGAATTTTTGTAGAAGCAACACAAATTACTATATTTAAGAATATATTATACTTACATGAGATAGACTGCCATGGATGGCAGCTCTCTCCCGCAGTAACTGCATCCTTGGTGACACACTTCCCGATGCCTGCCAAAAGCAGGTAAGTCTAATACAACTCGGGAAAACAATTATATAATAAAATTCAGATCATGCTCATAGCTTGCCTTATATTCACTAATGTCGTCCCTGACTGAACTCAAAAGTTCTGCATGTTCCCTCATTGAGTTTATGTTCCCATTGATACGTCTAAATTCCTGAAGATAAAAACAGCATTTAACACGTCAAAGATGGTTAAAGTTAAAAGTGAACTTACTAGATCAATACAAACTTAGTATATGAATATCCAATACATTACAATAATGGTCTTACTTGCAAAAGCTAGCTACCAAAGCATTCTCCGCATACTTAAAGTTGGCATAACAGTGGGTTGGGCTAGGCCTCAAAGTAACAAGTTTTATATTGTATTATGTCACAATGACAAGAGCCACAAGATAAATAAATCAAGGTTGGCATAAAAAATATGGAGTTCTGTGACGATTTATACTCAAATTCTCTATCCAGATATTCACAGGGAATTATTTATTAAGTACTGAGTGAAACGATTCAAAACAGGAACAGTGACACAAATCATACCTGGGTAAACTCATGAAGAATGTCTCTGTGCCTAGCTAACTTTTGAGTTACAGAAGTAGCTGGTGCAGCTGATGTAGCGCATCTGCTCATTCCATCATTTATGTCCAATAATTTCTCAAGCAAGGATTGAATTTCCATTTCCATGGACTTCCATGACCTGCTGGACCCTATAGGTGGTGAACCACTATCCACATGACCTGATAGGGAACGATACATTATCACAAATGTAGTGAAGCACAAAATAAATGCATTTAATTGTCAATGCTTCAAGGTTAATAATGTGGGAACTAAAGTTGGCCAAAAAAAATTAATTTGGGAACTAAAACGATTAACTTTTTGATCTGACAAATGAATGGGCAGAACCTGAAGTGCAAACATCGTAACTCTATTATCAGAAGATAATTGTAACACCCCAGTTCTTCAAAAACACGAAAAACGAAAAATAAAAAGAAAAACTTTTCAAACATAGGTCTATATAACAATATGAATATGAACTGAATGAAAGTATGCAATACCCGAACTGCTCAGCCTAGGTTTACTTTAGTCCACAATGTAGAATGATTTTAAATGCCATTCTCGCAAAGACTCAATAAGCAGAAACCCAATTAGGGAAATCCAACAAAAACCCACCAATCTTCTTTGGGTTAACACTCATCAAAATGCGATGCACAAGGCGAGAATCAAATAAATCAGTGAACAGAGAGAGGCAATATGATAGAAGCAGAAAAAAAACCTCCTTGGGTCACCCTAGCGCCCAGCTTAGCATAAGAAGATAGCTTGACGTCAAGGTCGCCCTCGATCTTCCGCGCTTCCTTTCTGAGTTCCTCCCAACCCGACTCCTGCAACTCCATAGTCGAATCCGTCATTCGGGTCTTCTCAGTTCCGGATTCTTCCTTCTTATCCTCTTCACTTCTTGGCCGCTCTTAGTCGTTCCGGTTACTGCAGTTGAGATTTCTGGCTCACCTGCTTGCGCCACTGTAACCAATCCTTCTCTGGTTCGCTTGCTACCTCAAACGCTTGCAGAAAGTGCAGAGAGAGGAAGGATCATCTGCTGCTAGCGCACCGTAGCCAGCTGCAATGGCGTCCCCTATGACCTGACCTGATCCACCTTAATTGTTTAATTGAGCGGTAGAGTTGTCAAAATGCGATCAAATCAGAAAAACTCAATCCAAACTGATAGCTTGGTTTGGTTTTTGTTTATTTTATTTTTATATTTCGTTTAATCTTTTAATTAAAATAAATTTTTCAAAAAATCTCTTAAATTTTAAAAAATCTGCTACTTAAATTCTTTTTATCAACCGTGTTAACTTTTGTACTGCGAACACTGCATGACACAATTAAGTGACAAACAAATACATACGTGACATGGCTAAGCTGTGAGTCAACACTTACATGACTCTTGCCAAAAATTTAAAAAAAAGTGCTCATTTATAAGGTTATACCAACTTTAATGGGAAACACATGGATAGGTCTACGCCTTGATGAAATAGGCAAGGAATTTTTTTTTTCTTTTTGTTTTGCTTTGAAATAAAGCATGTAATATACCCATGTGAACCCCATTGATTGTTATTGTTCATGCATGTATTGTGATTTTTGGTAGTACCGATGAATTACTTTTCTATGAAGGTCCGCCTTGGGGTGGGTTTGACACTGAAGGTGAAATGGCATACGTAGATGGAAAAGTTACATTTTAGGATAATTGCGACCTGTATAGAGTTGCTGTAAGTAAAAGCTCCTGTTGAGGAGTTGGTGTACAAGGGTGGTTTTGACTTTTGACCTATAGGACAGGGTTCATGGGAAACTCTTAAAGGTGGCATCAAGCCCATTGTGGATGACAAAAGTGCATGGAACGTGGTTATATTGGGTTTGAGGCATAGACAAGTAGAATAGTATGTGGTACACCATTTAAGCCAACTTTGTGACCTTTCACTTTTGACACAGAATGGTGAACCTTTAGAAGATCCAACACCTGCACCAGAGAAAAAACCATTGAAAATGCAAAAAATTAGTGGCATACAAAACTAATATGAATTGAACAAAATCAATTGAATCAAATCAAATTAAAATAAACTAATAAAAAATAGATAATATTAGTTTTGATTAAAAAATACTGATCGGTTTGATTTTATTTTCGATTCAAAAAAAATCTAAATTGAACTAAACTAAATCAACTAATTTTATATTATATATATATAATATTTATTAAATATACTATGCATCACTTCTCCATACTCAAAAACTATCATCCTAAAGTGCACAAAGCCTATTAATGTGATTATTTTCGCAACGTTTAATAAGTTTCTTTTTTCAATAGCAGCTCTATGGCCCTCACCTTTTAAAGTCATCAAATATTCATAGCATGCTAATACTTATTAATTTCTCCTACTTATTTCTAATATTTAAAAGAAATCTAAATTTTTTTATGATATAGACAAAAGACAGTGAGCCATATGCTTAAAACTAAAGAATGAGCTATCATTTGTAAGGATACACTAGGAGGAAAAAAAGACAAAGAATAGAATGAAGACCCTATCTTCATATTTCCAATCATCTTGTCACACCATGCATAATTATTCTCTCTCTCTCTCTTTTTCCAAAGTCAAGACTTACATTGCTCCCTTTCTTCTCAAGAGCCATACTGGCAAAAACATCAAAGACAACTTTAGAAGCTTAGACTCTTGCTTTACCTTTCGTTCTTAAGACCTACACTGGCAAAAGCATTGTAAAGATACTATTTTAAGAGCTCAATCTTAATCTCATGCGTGCTCAGTCCGCTCTCACGACCCTTCTGGTGATGTTTGGCCTCAAGATGCAAAGAATGGTAGAAGCACAAGGTTAATTCAAGGCTTTTTGTGTGTCTTCTTCCTCCTTCACGAAACATTTTTATAGAGCCCCTGCTTTGTGCAAGTGCCCTCTATGAACCACCATAAACACTCATTAAAGTGTGTAAGTGGAATAAACGAGCAAATAAATAGAGGAGACTGGAGAGAAAACCCAAGGATTCATCAACATCCATGAACGGTAGACTATAAAGGAGTTAAAGAGATAGAGCGACAAGTAAGAAGCTCGTTCAGTCGGGTAAATCTCTGAGTCCCTCAGCCGATTGTGCGAACATTCACCATCGTAATTGGCATGACCGCACTTCTCTTATCGAGTTTTCTTTTCCTTGTAGCTTTTCGATGAGTTCTGTTTATATGCAACCATCTTGCTCACCTATGTCTCTGTTGCATGTTGCTGCTACTATTTGGCTTACTTTTTTTTTAACTTAAACATGCCCTTCGATAAATGACTTTCCATAAGCACCCATATTACCTGAAACTACAATAGAGGTTTAAGAAAAAAAATCAATAAACTAAATTAAACCAAACTAATCTTTTGTGGGTTCAATTCCACAAAAATCAAAAAATTGAATAGGTCCTTTTCTTTAAAAAATGCTTATCATCGGTTTTTTTTAGTTGAGTCTCCAAACTTGACCTAAGTATTCATTGACATTCATGAATGGTGGGCTACAAAAGAGTTAGAGAGATGGAGCGACAAGCAAGAAACTCGTTCAGTCCAGTAAATCTCTGAGTCCCTCAGCTGATTGTGCAGACATTCACCATCGTAATTGGGATGACCGCACTTCTCCTATCATTTGCCCATTCGCGCCTGAGCGTTCTTCTCCCTGTAGCTTTTAGGTAAGTTCTACTGATATGCAACTGTCTTGCTTATCTGCATCTTTGTTGCATGTTGTTGATAATCTCTAACTTATTTTTTTGGCTTAAACATGCCTTTTAATCAATGGCTTTGCATAAGCATCCATATTACCTAAAATTGCAAGATGTGCAAGAAAAAAAATGATGAATCGAACCAAACTAAACTGATCTTCTACGGGTTCAGTTTGATTTGGTTCTGCAGACATCAAAAAATAGAATAGGTCTATTTCTTTAAAAAACGATTGTCATCATTTTGGTTTGGTGGAGTCTCCAAACTCGGCCCGAGGATTCATTGACATCTATAACGGTGGACTACAAAGGAGTTAGAGAGATGGAGGGACAAGTAAGAAGCTCGTTCAGTCGAGTAAATCTCTGAGTCCCTCAGCCAAACATGCGGACATTCACCTCCGTAATTGGCATGACCACACTTCTCCTACTGTCGGCCCATTCGTGCCCAAGCATTCTTCTCCATACAGCTTTTCGATAAGTTCTATTGATATGCAGCTGTCTTGCTTACCCACCTCTCTATTGCATGTTGTTGCTAATCTTTGGCTTATTTTTTTTAGCTTAAACATGCCTTTCCATCAATGGCTTTCCATAAGCATCCATATTACCTGAAACTACAACAGAGGTGCAAGAAAACAAAATCAATGAACCAAACTGATCTTTTGTAGGTTCGGTTTGATTCGGTTTCATAGACATTAAAAAATTGAATAGGTCTATTTCTTTAAAATACACTTGTCATCAATTTAGTTTGGTTAAGTCTCCAAACTCAACCTAAAGATTCATCGACATCCATAAATAGTAGACTATAAAGGAGTTAGAGAGATATAAACAAGAAGCTCGTTCAGCAAGGTAAATCTCTAAATCCCTCAACTGATCATGCAGACGTTCACGGCCGTAATTGGCGTGACCACACCTCCTATCATCGACCCATTTGCGCTCAAGTGTTCTTCTCCCTACAAATTTTTAGTAAGTTTTGTTGATATGCAATCATCTTGCTCACCTATATCTCTGTTGCATACTGCTGCTAATTTTTAGCTTATGTTTTTTTTACCTTAAACATGACTTTCCATCAATGGCTTTCCATAAGCACCCATATTACTTGAAAATGCAATAGAGGTGCAAGAAAAAAAATTGATGAATCGAACCAAATTGAACCGATCTTCTATAGGTTCAGTTCCACAAACATAAAAAAATTGAATAGGTCCATTTATTTAAAAAACGCTTGTCATCAGTTTGATTTGGTTGAGTCTCCAACCTTGATCGAATCAAAGCGATGAACATAGCTACACAAAATTAAATAAGTGAGCCTAAAAATGAGGGAGACCAAAACTTGAACCATAGAGCTAAACCAAAGGTCGTCGGTGAGAATGAGCAAGATGGGAGTGATGAAGATCATGAAAGTGAAGATGCTGTTAGAAGCATCAGGTTCAACAATTTTGATGATGACATGTTTTATCAATATGGTGTTCCAAATGACAAAAAGGCTACAACAACAATTGAAGGTAAGCATTCTAACAAATGAGTTATATATTTATAAATTAATTATATTTAATTTAGAATTTTGTGAATTTTTTAGTAATTTAGGTTAGATTTATGTGTGATTGTGTGTTTATTTTGTAGATAGAAAGAAAATAAAAAAAATTGAGATAAAAATTGGAGAAAATAAATAAAAATAGCAAAAATTGCATATTTTGGACAGTTTTAATGTTATTTCACTAATTTGAGCATAAATATCTCATTCAAACTCCAATTGACATGATTCAATATGTTATATAAATATAAGAAAAAGAGATATAACTTTTATGTTTTGAGTTTTGAGAGATTTGACTTCAAGGAGCCAAATATTAGTGTCGTAATCCAAAGACGATAATGTAGTTTTTTAAAAATAAAATAATAATAATAATAATAATAATAATAATAATAATAATAATAATAATAATAAAAGAAGATAAAGTTTGAATTGGACTGAAAGACCTTTTAAAAATTGAGTTTAAGAAGAATTCAAAAATCTATTTCATCTTTAAAAAAAACCCTTAGACTATGAATTTGAGGAGGAGGAGGAGAGAAGCTTGGGATCTTTTTGGATTGCGGCTTCAACTCCATCTTTTTTGAGTTTTCTTTTATGTTTTAGTTTATTTTCTGAGGCTATAATTATGAACCTTTGTATTGTTTATTAAATTTAATCAATGAGTTATTTATCTTAAATTGAATTCTTTACATTGTGTATAATTCTTCTAATTGCTTAATTGATAATTAGATGATTTGTTAATCACAATGAAACCAAGAGGAGATTTATGTATCTAGTTTATTATGTATTTGACTATAAATTACATGTAAAGTAGAGACACACTTGCATGGTCTATTCAGTTTCAATTGAAAACCATAGATATTAATAAATTTTTGTTTGTTATAATTTACATGGAGACATAGTGGGTAAACATTCAAAAAGTGTTTTTATTATATCTCGAGAGAAGTTAGTGGATAATTTAAGGTATCTTGACTAACAATTAAGATTATAATTTATAGATTAAAGATATAGATAAATGTAAAATATATTAATTATGGTGAAATCGAAATCTCTTAAATCCCAATCAATTTTGAGTTACTCTCACTTTTAAATTTTACATTTTTATTTGATTTTTATTTTTAAATTCTTAATTAATTTAATATTTGAATTATTCAAATAGGATAAATATTAAATTAGTATAGTAATTGATAACATGAATCCTCGTAGAATCGATAGTTTATACTTACCTATAGAAATTTTATTTTTATTATTTGACAATAACAATATAAGCTTGCACTTAAACAAATATTTAATTTGTGCATATCACATTCTATCTCTTAACTCTATTGTGCAAAGTTAGCACTTTATTTGCTTTTAATTACCAGTTAGTGTATGTTGAGAATTTGAGTACTTGTTTGAGTTAGGATTTCACTTTAAATAAATGGGGTGGGGTGCTTGTATGCTTGATGGGTTTCTTTTCATAAAAGATTTAACTTGGCAACTTGTGAGATGTAATAATTTAATCATTTTTTGTTGCAGCAACCGAGCACAATAAAGATGAAGTTAAAGTATTAGCAGAGCCCATTGTAGAGAGTGCACCTAGAAGAAAGAGAGGGAGCTCAAAGAAGTCACAAGGAAAGTAGTGCAAACCTTGACATACCTCTTAGGGCTCTTGATTAATTAGAAAGTAGTTTCAATGATGATTTATCATATGAAGATAAAGGCCTCAATAATGGCAGAGCTAAGCAGAAAAGGGAAGGTTAAGGCTTGTTTGATGATGAGAACTCATCAAAATCATTCCACATCATTGATAAAAGATATATGGCACAATACTAATGGGAGCTTTTGACACTTTGTAAGTCAAAGGAGAAGTTCAAGGATGCAGTAAAGATATACACTATCTATATTGGAAGGGCAATTAGGTTGGTGAAGAATGATAAACGTAACTTTAGAGTTGTTTGCAAGGATGGGTGGGTGCGAATGGTATGCGTATGTAGAAAAGCTCCAAAGGTAGGAGACATGCTAGTTACAAAAGTTAAACAACAATTATACATGCAGTAGAGAGTTTAAGGTGAAGATGTTCAGCATTAAAAGTTGACAGAAAATTTGCTTACAAATTAAGCAGCATTATTGACAAGGCATGTACTAAGTGGAATTACAAGTTGGGAAAGACAAATGCCTATAGGGCTAAGAACACGACTACATGCTTGGTGAATGGCTCATATGCAGAGTAGTATAGGAGGATTTATAACCATGCCCACAAATTGCTAAGGAGAAACCCATAGTTCACTATGATGCTAAAGGTGAAAAGGCCACTTAGTGTTACTGTAACATCCTTAATTTCGTTTCTTTTATTAATTAAGGTACATAAATATTTCATGTAACATATCTAATTTTATTTTTTTAAAGATACATAAATATTTAATTAAGGAAATAAAATTTATTAGACAATTTTTAGATATCTAAGGAAATATAATCCTTAGAAATTGTTCACCTTACGTGTATACATAAAAATGTTCTAACATTAATGGAATAGGTAAAGAGAGAAAATCTAAAAGGAAATAGTAGAAATAAACATGTTAAAGAAAGGTGAAATTCTTGGGTAAGGAAGATAAATTTTTGTGAAGTAAATAAATGTTTTAAAATTTCAAGAAGATTGGACTATGGTAATTTTTCCTAATTTAAAAGTTAAAGTTACTAAGTTTAGTATCTCCACCTATAAATTGGGTTTCACATATGGACACTTCATATAGAGTTTTTTTACTTCACATGAATTTTTAGCAAGCCAATAGAATAGCTCAAGTAAGAAATAAAACATAGACTTGGGCTAAGATATAGAAATTGGACCGGTAGCTCAAAAATTATGAAAATGTGACCAAACCCATTATGAAAGGTAGAATTTTAACCAAAATAAAGAAAATGGGCAAGAATGAGCCCAAACCCAAGAGGAAAAATAAAAATAAAAATAAAGTGATGAAATAATAGTGTAATGAAGATTAGGTGACATGACATTAAGACAAAAATTTAGCAAGTGGTGTGATATCCTACATTCATAATTTTAGCAAGTGGTATGATAATACATAGCATTTAGACAAAACATCTATATCCTACACTCATAATTTTAGCAAGTAGGTAATAATACATAGTATTATGACAAAACATCCTTATCCCAGGCAAATAAGTTTAGCTAAATAAGGAAGATTCAAAAGTTGGAAATTTGCCACCTAAAAAGGCAAACTTATCATACTTGATTAAAACAAAAGAAAAAGGAAATGAATCCCTAAATCAAAGGGACATTGTCCATTATCTTAAGAACATATTATCATAATTTTTAAAATATAAATATCTTTTTTCTATGCATATCTTGACTAAGGAAGAGGAAAACAAGAACATAAGTTGTTTGTTTTTCAAAAAAAATAACAAAGTGTATCCTAATTGTGATAAGGTAGACTCATGATAAAAAAAGGTGAATTATTTGATAGTCTATTTAAGCAAAACCCACCCTTATAACATTATAATTTCGTCCAAGTGAGGAAGAGGAAAAAATAGAAGCAAGGTAGAGTGAGGAAAGGAGAGGAAGAAAGAAAGAAAGAGGAAGGTGAAGTCTAGAGGACTAAGTGCTCAAAGTAAGTTTAACAATATTTCTTTTTGAAGAATTTTTTTGAAATTTACAACATCTATGTGGAATTTTAACCTTAGAACTTTGATGATTGGTCATGAATGTTACTATATCATGTTACATATTATGTATGTTTGAATACTTAGGCTGGTGTAGATAGTTCTGCATTGGTATGGCTATGGGTGGCAAAATTTTAAGCTTCTGTTTTTAAAATTTTGGGAAGAATCGGTAAGGAATTTAAACAAATGGTTAACATTAAAAATTTAGATCTATGTCTAACAGATTTTTAACCACTAGAATTACTGAATTTGGAGTCCATATGAGATAAATATGGTCCGATTAATAAGCAGTGGTCAGAAAATGGTTAATCAAGAAAGAATATGTTAGGATAGCTTCTGTGTTTTAATTTTTGAGAACATTTTGTAGGGAATTAAAATAAATAGTTAACATACAAATTATAGCTATATGTGTTACGGATTTTTAGCCACTGGAATCACTCAATTTGAAATTCTTATAAGGGAGATATGGATATATTAGTAAGTAGAGGTCAGAACCTACCCGAAAAGAAATCACTTGTATCTTGAAGGAGTAATATCACCATGATTCCTTAATATTTCGATAAACTATTCAAAATAATAGTTTTAGATAATTGTTTTATCTTTAAATTGACATCAAGATCACCCAAATCTGAATTAAAATGGGAAAGTTATGCTCTGGTTAGTAAGAGAATGTTAGATAAGATGAAAAACTGCATCAAGAAAATAATGAAATAAAAATAATATTTAAAAAAGAAGAAGAATCTTATAAATAAAAATAATAAATGACTAGTATATGCCATAGCCATTTCTATTGCATGAATTTCTTACCTTCTTAAGTATAAAATTTTGATATGAAAATATTTTATAAAATGATGTTTGAAATAGTTATGTTCATGACATGAATACCAATGATTTTTTGTAATAATTATATTTTGATGAACATACTTGTTATTAAAATCATATTTTTGGCTATTATTGTGAAAAAAAATAAATAAGCACGGTCACATGGTGTAACATCCCATAATTTTTATTTTTAAATAATAATGTTTTGTTATAAACAAATATAATTTTTTTTTAAAATGATTATGTTCTGCTAAAAGTAAGTCTATTTTTAATTAAAATAATTATTGTTTTGCTTGAAATAATTATATTGGTCTTTAATGAATTTTTCTTGTATTTTTAGAAATATTCTTTCTTTTAATATGTATAAAAATATTTATTTTGAGATTTGTTTTATTATGATTTTTATCAAGAAAAATCATGATTTAAGAGTTTAACTAAAGGTTTATGAGAATGTAAATTTTTAAAAAAATTTGGGATATTTTATGATGAAAAACGGAATTTATATGAATTTATATAAAGAAAATCTTATTATTTAATTATTAAATAATAATAATAATAATAATTAAATATAATAAAAATAAAAAGGGAAAGAGAATTGTAGAAGGGGAGCGTTGACATAATTTTGAAAAAAAGGAGAAAGATGAATAGTGAGTGAATAGTAACATTCAATATTCTCTTTAAATCTGAAGTGCCTATTGGCTTCCAATCTCAAAACTGAAGGTGTTATTGAATTCAGGACGAAGAATACTACAGTTTTGAGCGATCAATTTTTCAAATCAGTCGTTGAATCGCCGTAGATCTGAAGTAGAAAATTTTAGAAAAAGGTAAATTCTAAAACTCTTACTTAGAGACCTCTAATTTAAATTCTGACACCGTAAATGGATTCAGGAGTTAGTTAAACCTTAGGATATGAAATTTTTCAGCTATCTGACATCTTTTTGTTCATCGTGAATAGTATTTTTCGGCGATAAATAGTGACCAAGCTCCCAAAGTCATTTTCTAAGTCTTTGGACCCTTCAGACACGTTTTTGAGGTCTAATTGATCAAATTCAGCTTGGAAAAGTACATTTTAGAGCTGTCCAACCAGGAGCCCTACCATGTGAGTAGATAATTCTTTCTATGACTTGTCCCATACTTTTCTTGAATTATAAATGTATTATTATTTCTTTTTATAAATTATTTATGCTATTATAAGTTTATTAAATTTGTTAAAATATCTGTTATATTTACAAATTGGCACATAGTTCAAGAAGAGTATGGTTTTAGAAATAGATTTTGGAACTCATTGAATATGTGGTTCTAAATGTATTTATCATTATTTGATAAAGTGAATATTATGTGCATGATGCATTGATTTGTAAAGCTATATACTTGTGAAAATGATGCATGTCATATTATAAATGAGATTGAATGGCAAGCGTAAAGCTCATGACGAGTTGCTTGATAATTTTACATGTATTTATATGTATTGATGAATATCGGCTGGTTGTATGACTTGTGACGGTACCGAATAGGGGATGCCCTATTAGCCTGATTGAGCCGAGGGAGGGCCGCTCTCCAACCAGGTGACAGTGGTAATGTGAGGAGGCAGGGGGTGATGTACTCACATTCCCTGATCACTTATTATGACTGGGGTCGAGATCACTATGCGTATAGCAAATGAGTTATATTTTCATTGCATTGACCAGATTGCCGAGTGAGGCAGGAGCATTAAATTAATGATTTTATCTCTAAATCATAATATTTTACTATAGCTTATACAGTTGAACATAACAATATTTGTTTAATGATCATACTATGGTGCATATGGTTTTGGATATCTGAATATCCTTTGATTTGAAAATATTTGAAATACGGGTCCCATATGAATGTACTTATGAACTGTATTTATTATGTGACACATTTTAAAATATAAGTACATCTATATGCTGACCTAAGAGGTCATAGAAGGAATTATTTGCTCACTGAGTTGTCAAACTCACTACACGATATTTTCACATTTTTCAAATAAGAATATCAGAGTCTGATTCGGCAAATATGTGACATATTCTCTGGGTGAATCTACGTTGCTTCCAAGACTCACGGTCTTTGAATTATATTGTGTTTGTATTCTAGAGTGCTCTGAACGCTACAGGCAGGATCCTCATTTCTGTTGTACTTTGATGTTTATAGACTTGGCCTGTATATTATGTATACATGAGAGATCCTACATGTATCTGTTCCCATGATAAATAATTGAATTATGTATCTTTATGAAAAATATCTGATTACGGAAATAATAATAATTGTAGGAAAAAAATATTTATTTTACGTAATGTAAATTGGAGGCGTTACACATGGCAATCCATGTGGTGCACCAGTAGGGGACGTCTTACCAACGGCTATGATAATGATGATGAGAAAAGAAAGATAAAGTGTGCCATGTCGGACGGAGCAAGAAAATCCCGTACCGGAGAGTAGAGGATACTCACCCTGACCGGGGTAGCTTGATATAAGAATATGTTGATAGTCATCATATGATATTCTGAAAATAATTAATCATGCCATACATGTCATTACTGTACGATTTTCATGTACATAGGTAAAGTGCATTTATGTGATCAAAGATATTTGTTGTAGTTTATACAGATGAACATGATGTGATGGGATATATTGATGATGATTTATTGTTGAACTTACTGGGATTTAATTCTCGCTATATTTCCATGTCATGTTCAGAAAATTAGTTATGCAGATTTTTCTATAACTCTGACTTTTAGTGCACGTTAGATCGAGTTACTCTATGATGGGCAGATTCCAGAAATAAATAAAATGTTTGTGGTCGAATTGGCTCAGATCCCGGTGAAGGTGCAACCACCCACACCTGTATCTCCGAAATTGATCAACCAAAATAAATAAGATGTAGATATTTATGTGTTTGATATGTTGTACGTACGTTTTGATTAATGACGTATATATAAACTCTATATTGTAAAATAATAATAAAAAAAGTTGTTACAGTTACTATTTATGTAGAGCAAAACACTCCAGCCCCACCTAGGTCCTTATTATCAAGGTTTAATAGAATTTATGTTTGCTTCGAGGCCTATAAAAAAAGTTTAGTTATGTAAGACAATTATTGGCTTGGATGGTTGAAAGGTTATTATCAGAAGCAGTTGCTAACTACTACACGAAGGGATCCAAAGAATCAAATGCTACCTCAACCATTTCTCTAATGGAGAACAAGAATAAAAAAAACCTTAGGAATGTTTCGTGTCTCTACACATAGAGGACATTAACCTATAAAGTGCTAGATCTTACACCATAATAACTTACTAGCAAAAGTACATTATTATGTAACTTACTGAAGTTAGTTTTTTGTTTCATTTTACTCCCTTATGTTATTAATAAGTTTTAATTTATTCCCACAAGTTAGTTAAGTAGTTCCAATGTGATCCCTTAGATATTTTAAGTTGTTCCAACTTTTCCTAGATTGATTGCTAATGATGGCTGGCTAATTTTCTTCAACTTTCAAGGGTTGCTTCTTATTATAAATGAGTTACTATTAGGAGTAAACCAAAGGTTTTGTGTTCATCACTTGTATAATAGTTTCAAAAAGAAATTCTATAAGTTATAGTTGAAAAACATAATGTAGAAGGTTGCCAAGGCCTCATAGCCACAGTAATAGAAAAGGATTATGAGAAAGATAAGGTAAACCATAAGGCATATAAGCGCCTCATGCACATCCCACCAAGGTTTTGGAGCAAGTTCCGCTTTAAATTTGAGTCCAAGTATGATGCATTACTAAACATCATGTGTGAGACATTTAACAATGTCATCTTGAATATTGGAGTTAAGCCCATATGATAATATTAGAGGATATAAGGTTGTCTCTTATCAATAGGTGGCTAAAGAACAAGACAAAGGCATATATTGACTCAGTGTTACCTAGGACTCAAAAAAGGCTTGAAAATGAGCAAGAAATGGCTAGTGAGTGGCTGCCAAAATAGGTTGAGGATTATATATTTGAGGTTAAGTTGAAAAGTTGCATAGGTGAGAAGTTTGCTATGAGTTTGGTGAAAAGAACTTGTACCTATAGAAGAAGAAGCTTACAGCTACCATGATGTCTCTTAAACTAACTACATAAATTCCGAAGACTTCATTCTATTCGACTATGTAAATAGTTATATGCTACTGGTTATAGCAATATCATTTACCTCACCAATGGTCCAAATGTGTGGCCATCAATACAATATAATGATGTGATTCCTCCAGTACATAATAGACCACCTAGAAGGCTAAAGAAGCAAAGGAGAAAGATATAAATAAGAAAGAGGAAAGAGGCAGCCAATCACTATAAAAAAAATACATTAAACAATCACATGAAAGATAGTAGGAAGGGTTTGCCTATCAAATGCGGCAAATGTAGTTCAACTAAGAACAACAATAGAAATTATGAGGGATATGTGACTGAAGGCAATGCTATAAGGTCAGAAAGAAGGTTCTACATCAAGGGTAAGTGCACCCACATCTTTTATTCAACAACCAATAATGAGAACAAAGTCACATCCCAAGAAGAGGACAAGGGTTAGTCAATATAGCACCCTACCTAATTTGTTAGAATCCTTATTTATGCATATTTGACTCAAAACATATTCTTGCTTTTTTGTAGGCGATAAAGGATACTTTACTAGATGTTGTATTTGATTGATATATTATCGATTGGTACCACCTTTTTTTGAGTCATTTGGTTGTATTTTGTTATGTACTTAGTATATTAGTAGGAGTTGTACTTCTATTGTTTTGGTACCATTTATTGGCAATATATATTGGACAATTTGATTGATATATTATCGATTGGTACCACCTTTTTTTGTTCCATTTAGTGAATATATTATGTAATGACAGTTTACATAACTTTATGGACAAATTGGGCACATTTTGGTGTCTTCGTCTCTATACTTGTGTAATTGTTTTGTTTAGTTCTATTTAGGATCTCTCTGTATTTGTGTGCTTACTTGTTTGCCATCTTGTTTTCTTCCAATTTGTTCCTTTACATTACTTAATTAAATTAGGCTCACTTATGTTATTTAATTTATTTCATTTTGATTCTTTATGTTGTTTAAGTTGTTCTAATTTGGTCCCTTAAGTTACTTAAATAATTTGAATTCAATCCTAGGAGTTTCATCCTAGCTCAATTAGTTGTACCAATTGTGAACCATTTTGGCACATTGATAACATGTTTTGGTACATTTTGGCACTAAAACTTTCTATTGACAAACACTTTGCACTTTATTTAGGGTCATTGCCACTTTTAGCATATTATAATATTGACCAAATTGCTACCACTTTTTGTACATTGATCACATGTTGGACGTATTTTGGCACTATTACTTTATGTTTACAAACATCTTGTATTTTCTTAGTGTCATTTGCACTTTTAGCATATGACAATATTGGCCAAAGTTTTTGCCACTTTTGGACTTTTGAGCAACAAAAACATAGACATAAGTAGCAATTTTTGCACCTTTTGAGCAATAACAAATACATAGACAAAACATTTTGACATAATCATACATAACAGATGCGTACCATAAGCATCCTAATTCCAACAAGGCAATTACATTAGTATCCTAATATAGACAACCACAAAATTACATCATGATCCTAACAAAGCACTTACATCAACATTCTAACAATAGCATCTTAAAACAAAATCCTATACAAAGTATAAACTAATCTACAAATCAATATCATAATGAAGCTCATCATTATTACTGTATATCTCTTAAAGGATTTCAAACTTTCTTAGAGGGCTCTGACTTTTCTCCTAAGTTTGACGATTACAATGTCCTTCTCATCACATATTAAGGGCTCAATCTAGTTGAAGAAATTCTAGTCCACTTTATCCTATGCACACAGAAAGAACATAACATAAATGGAATGTAAGTGGGAATAGAGTGGGGTAACTAACAAACCCTTTGTGTAGTGCATCTTACCCTAAAGTACCTACACCTCCAGAATCACCTACAAGGATTTTCCTTGGTGTAGGATGTGAGTAAGGGTGTACACAAGTCAGATCAAGTTTTTGGATGGCCTAATCTTGTCCTGGTTATGAACCAAGCCTACATTTCAAGACCTAATCTCAACCCAGTGAACAATTAGCCTGTGACCTGGTTCTTGACTAGGTTTGTCTAGGGCAAAAGCTGGGCCAAGTCTAATAATTTTTTAGTGATTCATCAATTTTTTTCCATAAAAGAAAGTAGATCTAGTTCTAGGATATTAATTAATTTTCCTTTCTGTTTTTGTTTTGAAAAAATATTATCTATATACTCCTTATATGTATTTATAACTATACTTGCAGTCTCATTTCAAAAATAAAATTAACTAAATTGAGTGAGTGACTACCTTAGACTTAGACCTGTAGATCTTTTAGTCACACTATCATTTAAAAAAATGTACATATGTTTATTTAAAAAGCTACAAGTTTCTATTTTGGACTAAGGAAAGGCATACAAATACAACAATATCACAATACACATATGGTAGTAGAGAAAGAGACATGGTGATAATTATAATAGTAATTTGGTTTGATAGTGCTAACATATAATTAATATTTATGTTATTATATGAGTTTTGAAAAATTACTAGGCTCATACGGCCAAATTATAGTCTACTCTTTTATTATTTATTGTTACTTTATAATTTTTTTATCTAATTAATTAAAGTTTTATAAAAAGAAAAACAACAACAATAACTAAACATTTTTTCACTAGGTGAGGTCGGTAACATGGATTAAACAGCGCCATAGTGGCCTATCATGGATGAGATCAATAGATAAGTTATTAACTATTAAATCATTTTTAATAGTTTCACTTATTTTTTTCTTTGACCTCCCTCTACCTCTAATTATTGGACAATTCTCCATTTGATATACTCTTCTCATTAGGGTTTCTGCAGGTCTTCTCCACACATGGCCAAACCACCTTAAGCGAGATTCAACCATCTTCTCCACGATAAGTGATATCCCAACTTTTTCTCTAATGCACTCATTTCTAATCATATCTCTTCTGGTGTGTCCACACATTCAGCGCAACATTCTCATCTTTGCAACATTAAGTTTATCTTCATGTTGTCTTTTAACCGCCCAACATTCAGTACCACACAATATAGCAGGTCTTATAGCCGTACGGTAGAATTTTCCTTTAACTTTGAGTGGCACTTTTTTTTATCACAAATGACACTCGAAAATTTCCTCCATTTCATCCATCCAGCTTGAATCCTATGGTTTACGTCCTCCTTTACTTCGCCGTCATTTTGTATAATAGACCTAAGATATTTAAAACTTGTAACTTGTTTTAATATATAATCTCCAAGTTTCACGTCTACATTCGTATTTATTCGTCTCTTACTAAAAATACATTCCATATATTCTGTTTTATTTCTACTTATCCGAAAATCATGTGTTTCTAAAACTTGTCTCCATGACTCTCACTTCCTATTTATTTCCTCTTTCGATTCACCAACTAAAACTATATCATCTGCAAAAATTATGCATTGAGGCCCCAACTCTTGTATATGTTCAGTAACTGTGTCCAAAATCAAATTAAAAAGATACAGACTCAGAGAAGACCCTTGATGTAGTCCAATAGTTGTAGGAAAATCTTTTGTATCCCCATTTTGTGTTCTCACGCAAGTCGTTATCCTGTCGTACATGTATTTGATTGCTCGAATATACGCAATACGTACTCCTTTCTTTTTTAAAACCTTCCATAGAATCTCTTTTAACACTCTGTCATATGCCTTTTTCAGATCAATAAAAATCATATGCAAATCTTTCTGTCTGCTTTGATACCTTTCCATCAATCTCCGTAGTAAATAAATTGCTTCCATAGTTGACTTTCCTGGTATAAATCCAAACTAGTTCTCTGTAACTTGAGTCTCTTGTCTTAATCTTTACTCAATGATCTTCTCCCATAATTTCATAGTGTGGCTCATGAGTTTAATCCCCCGATAGTTGGAACAATTCTGTATGTCTCCTTTATTTTTATATATAGGGATTAAAGTACTTCTCCTCCATTCATCCGGCATTTTCTTAGATTTTATTATCACATTAAACAACTTAGTGAGCCAACTTATACCCTTCCTTCCTAAACTTTTCCACACCTCAATAGGTATATTATTAGGTTCCACTGCTTTGCTATTATCCATTCTCTTCAAAACCTTCTCTACTTCAAAATCTTGGATTCTACAATAAAATGTATAATTACAGTCCTCTTCTGCAATATTAAGTCTGTCAGAGTTACAGGTCAACTCATGTTCTTCGTTAAAAAGTCCTTGAAAGTAACTTCTCCATCGTGCTTGGTTATCATGCTCCCTTACCAAAACATTACCCTCTTCATCTTTAATACATTTTACTTGATTTAGGTCCCTTGTCTTTCTTTCCCTACCCTTCGCAAACTTGTAAATTTTTCTTTCTCCCTCCTTAGTTCCTAAAAATTGATATAATCCTTCAAAAGCTCTAGTTCTTGCTTCATTCACAGCCTTCTTGGCGTCTTTCTTAACCGCTTTATATTTATCCCAATTTACATTATCTTTACATAAGTGCCACTTCTTATAACACTCTTTTTTAAACTTAATTTTATCTTACACCTCCGTATCTCACCACCAAGATTCTTTATCCTTAGGTCCAACGCCTCTTAATTCTCCAAGTATCTATTTTGCTATATTTTTAATCCCTTTGGCCATCTCGTCCCACATATCATTAGCATTGTAATAGCCGTAAAGTTAACGAGAAAGTTCAACTAAAGGAATTTAGAATAAAAGAGATAATTTTGGAAAATGGAGATTTTAATTAAGGAAAATTTGGAAGTAAAACAAAGGAATTCAAAAATGGAATTAGGACTCGGTGAAAATAAGTTATTATTTACATGGATTAAAGAATTATAAAAGAAATGTTAAGAATTTACGTTTCGGGGCAAAAATGCAATTTCTTAAAAGTTTCGGGGTTAAAATATAAATAAGAAAAATTTGCAAGGACCTCCCGCTAAAAGTGAAATTTTGCAGAAAGGTTCGCCGAGATATTTTAAGGGCCTCAATCACTTCGGAAGCAATCATTCGCAGATTTCTCCATCTCTCTTCAGAAAAACTCTCCCCGAAAATCCTCTAACTTCTCTATAAGATTTCTTCGCCTACGGACCTCGGATTTCGACACCACCACCACCAACGGACTCAGGACGAAGAGTTCTTCGAATCCATCCGATTGGTTTCTGGAGAATTGGCCGGAAATTGGTCGGAAAATTGAAGGGAAAAACGGCCAAAAAGGTAACCTCCGAAACTCCTACTTTTAGTTCTCAAACGCAAAAACTGACACCGTAGATCGATCCAGAAGGCACCGAAACCTTTGGATCTCAAATTTCAGGCCGATCCACCACCGCACGCGCCCCCACGCGCCGAATCTCCCTCGGAGAGTGACGCCCACGCGCAGCTCCTCGGGCGGCGCGTGTAGCGCGTGGCATCCGAACCTCCTCGCGTTGACCTGCGTTGACCGAGCTCCCGGAGGCCAAATTTCGCAAATCCGGAGTCGTTTTCAAGGTTTTTGGACGTTCCGGACTCGATTTTGGGGTTTATTTCACTGAATTCGGATTAGAAAATAGGATTTTAAGGGTGTCCAACTTTGTGCTTCAAAGAGGTGAGTAGATGATTCTTTCTATGGCTTGTTTTTACTCTTCTTGAACTTTATATTGATAAATGAGTATGATTACATGTTATTTATACTTCCATATGTTCTTGAAATGGTTTGGAAATGTCTGAAATATTTAATATATGATATGTAGTTCAAGAAGAGTTTGATTTTGCAATAAGTTTTGAAACACATTAAGCATATGATTTTTACACGTATTTCGCATGACATGGCAAAGAAAATATGTTATACATGTGACATTGATTTTATAGTGATATGTTTGCCTTGGATATGGGCATGTATACATGTTTCCCCTGAATGGGAAGTTTTGACATATGAGTATTTTGAGACTGAAAGTCTGTATTATAATGAGAATTTATACTGGATTATATGGCATATGTGCATATGTTATTTTTCTGTGGAGGAATCCTATTGGAAACACTGTCTGCTAACAGCAGGTGATGTTAGCCTTGGTGCGCACCTTGATTGCCTCAGCTAGCAGGGGGGTGGTGCTAGCCTCGTGTGAGGGCCAACACACGGGAGATTATATGTGAAGGAGAGCGGAATGCCTCCTATATATGGGCGAGATGCCAGTTATGAGATGTTATTTTGCCTTCCCTTGCTGTGTGCTTGGGAAAGACCCATACAGAGTCCCTTCGCGTGTCCTCTTGAATGGTAGTAGGGCAAACCTCAGCGGGATGCTGAGTTTAGGCAAATCCTATACCACCAAAGTACGGAAGGGGTCAAACTCTGATGTGGTGGTTCTGATATGGGATCCTCCGAATATTTTAACAGAAATGTTTTGATGCATAGCATAATTTGATTAATAATTTTTCAGTATTGAATATGATTTTGAACTTGATATGAGCATTGTTTATACAGTATCGTATACAGTTTGAAAGACTTGATTATGATTTTTGAACAGAGAATATTTGAAAATGCGGGTCCCATAAGAATGTACTTCTGAACGGTATATTTTGATATGATAAGTTTTACAATATGAGTACATCCTTATGTTGACCTGAGAAGTCATAGGAGGTGTTATCTGCTCACTGAGTTATAAAACTCACTACACGTGGTTGACATATTTTTCAGATAAAGACCCAGAATTTGGTCCCGCAGCTACTTGACCGACTAGGTGTCGTGCCTCAGTGGTGAGCTTAACTTGTTTCTAGGCTCTCAGTGTATTATATTGTAATATATTTGTACTCTAGTGTTGCTCTGAAAGTCACAGGCAGGATCCTTGTTTCCGCTGTAAACTTGATGTATATAGATTTGGCATGTATAATTATTGGTTTTTTTTGTAAACTTGTGAACGTTGAATAATATTTGAATGTGTTATCGTGAGATCATTTGTACATGTGTAATGAAAAGATTTTCGGATAGTAACGGTATTCGCGTTCGTAAAGTACGGACGTGACAAGTTGGTATCAGAGCATTAGGTTTCCCTGTGACAATCAGAGCAAGGGATTCTTTAGTAGGACCTTTAGTATCGATATGAGCCGGACATATTTATACTTCAGGTGCTGCTGAGAGAATCTATAGGATATTCACTTCCTTTCCAAGTGTCTTTAAATTCCTTGAGTAAAGTTTGAATACATGTGTCTTAAAGAGGTGTTTTATTCTGTATAGTTAATGATGCCGCCAAGAACTAGAGCGGTCACTAGAGAAGAAGCTGTAGATCGTGCACCCTCTACAGAAGAGTCTGCACAATCTACAATACTAGTACAAAGAGGCCGTGGTAGAGGCCGACCTAGAGGAAGAGGAAGAGGAAGAGGTAGAGGTAGAGGACGTGCACGGGGTTTGAGAACCCCAAGACAAGGAGAACAGACTCCTGTACCTGATAGAGTTCCTGAGGAAAGAGTAGAAACCCCTCAGGAGCCACCTGATAGAAACGCTGATATGATTGCTGGTATCCATAGAAGTTTAGAAACATTGGCTGGATTTATAGTGGAACAGGGTAGAAGGGAAGGCCAGCCAGCAGAACATGATCCTGAAGTGCAAGAACTGGGAAGAACAGCTGACCAAGAGGATAAGCTGAGAGGGATTGAGGTGTCATTACCGCAATTCCTTAAGTTAAAACCTCCGACTTTTTTTGGGTCAGATATTCAAGAAGATCCACAGATCTTTATTGATGCTGTGGAACGAATTTTTAGAGCTTTGGGGTGCTCTAGTAGAAGATCCGTGGAGTTGGTGTCTTTTCAACTATCTGATGTGGCCCAAGTTTGGTTTGAGACATTTGTACAAGGACGGGCAGCTGTTTTACCACCAATGGAGTGGAATGAATTTAAGGAAGCATTTATGAATCGCTTTCTACCAACAAGTGAAAGAGACAAGAGGGCCAGAGAGTTTGAGGAATTGAAACAAACACCAAACATGTCAGTTTCTGAATATGACATTCGTTTTACTCGGTTGTCCAGATATGCACCATACCTGGTCCCAACTGAAAAGGATAGAATTAAGAGGTTTGTTTTGGGATTGATACGCCCATTGTTTAAGTCAGTGGGTCCTCAGATGGATCATTTTTCAACTTATTCAGCAGCTGTGAACTGTGCTAGGATGATGGAAACACGAGAGCAAGCTGACATAGAAAGTTTTAAGAGAAGGAAGAGAGATCGAGATAGTAATGTCCAGACTAGATCTAATCCTACTGTTAGTGGGTCAAGATTTCAAAATCCACATCGTTTTAATCAAGCAGGAGCTGGTAGTTCTAACCAGCCATCAGTTAATATTAACAAGCAGAGAATGTTCCAAAGAGATATGAGACCCCCGAGTCAGCAAGACTCAAGATCAATTCCACTATGTCCACATTGTGGTAGGTCCCATACTGGACAATGTCGCAGAGAAACTGGTGCATGTTTTAAGTGTGGACAAATGGGTCATCTGATGAGGAATTGTCCACAACTGCGAAGTTTTAGTCAAGCAACAGTGCAACCAGCTTTACCCCCTACATCTGTGCCAGCACGACCTATTCGAGCAGCCTCGGTCCAAGCAAGTAGTGTGGGTCCTGGTAGAGGATCAGGAAATCGAGGGCGAGAACCAGCTCGAGTTTTTGCCTTGACACGACAGGATGCTCAGGCCTCAAATGCAGTTATGACAGGTACATTATCAGTAGGTTCCCATAAAGCATATGTTCTGTTCGATCCTGGTTCTACTCATTCTTATATATCACCATGCTTTGCTAAGAACTTGGATAGAGATCCTGCTAGTTTGCATTGTTCTTTCATGGTTGCTACTCCAATGGGAGAACTTCTAGTAGTAAATGATGTGTATAAATCCTGTGAGATTTCGATAGAAGGCAGGGAGACTCTTATAGATTTGATAGTTCTAAATATGATAGACTTTGACGTGATTTTGGGAATGGATTGGTTGGCATCATGCCATGCCATTCTAGACTGTCATAATAAGGTGATTAAGTTTAATGTACCTGGAGAATCTTCCTTTATGATACAAGGAGATTGTAGTAAGAAGTCTAGTAATTTAATTTCAGCCTTAACAGCTCATAAACTGTTACGAAGAGGGTGTCAGGGATATCTGGCAATAGTCAAGGATGTTGATATGAAGTATACAAGTTTAGAGCAAGTTCCAATAGTTAAAGAATTTCCTGATGTGTTTCCTGAAGAGTTGCCAGGTTTACCACCAGACCGAGAGATTGAGTTTAGTATTGACCTTCTCCCTGAAACACAACCAATATCCATACCTCCTTATCGGATGGCACCTGCAGAACTCAAGGAATTAAAGGAACAATTACAAGATTTATTAGATAAAGGTTTTATTCGACCCAGTACATCTCCCTGGGGTGCTCCTATTCTCTTTGTGAAGAAAAAGGATGGATCTTTACGTCTATGTATTGACTATAGGCAGTTGAACAAAGTGACTATACGAAATAAATATCCTTTACCCAGAATAGATGATCTGTTTGACCAGTTACAAGGTGCTTAATGTTTTTCAAAAATTGATCTGAGATCCGGGTATCATCAATTGAAAATAAAGAAGGAAGATATTTCAAAAACTGCCTTTAGGACTCGGTATGGGCACTACGAGTTTTTAGTAATGCCATTTGGTTTAACGAATGCCCCAGCTGCATTTATGGACTTAATGAATAGGGTATTTAAACTTTTCTTGGACCAGTTTATTATTGTGTTTATCGATGATATTCTGGTGTATTCAAAGAGTTCAGAGGAGCATGAGCGACATTTAAGGATAGCTTTGCAAACCCTAAGAGAACATCAATTGTATGCTAAGTTTTCAAAGTGTGAATTTTGGCTTAGTAATGTTACGTTCCTAGGGCATGTGGTTACCAAAGATGGTATTCATGTTGATCCCAAAAAGATAGAAGCAGTACAGCAATGGTCACGCCCCACGACAGTTACAGAGATTCGTAGCTTTCTTGGGTTAGCAGGCTATTATCGTAGATTTGTTAAAGATTTTTCAAAGATAGCTGCTCCTTTGACTAGGTTGACTAGGAAAGGAATAAAATTTGAGTGGTCTGATGCTTGTGAAAAGAGTTTTCAGAAATTAAAGGAGTGCTTAACTACAACCCCAATCCTTACCATTCCTACGGATACAGGAGATTACGTAGTATACTGTGATGCATCTAGAGTGGGCTTAGGCTGTGTGTTAATGCAAAATGGAAGAGTAGTTGCTTATGCATCTAGACAGTTGAAGACGCATGAACAGAATTATCCCACCCATGATTTAGAGATGGCAGCTGTAGTATTTGCTCTAAAGATTTGGAGACATTACCTGTATGGAAGAACTTGTGAGATTTATACAGATCACAAGAGCCTCAAGTATATTTTTCAACAGAAGGATCTTAATTTGAGGCAAAGAAGATGGATGGAGCTACTGAAAGACTATGACTGTACGATTTTGTATCATCCAGGTAAAGCAAATGTAGTAGCTGATGCTCTAAGCAGAAAGTCAATGGGAAGTTTGGCTCATATAGCAGAGGTGCGACGACCATTGTTAGAAGACATCCATAAGTTAGAAAGTAAGGGAATAAGGTTTGAAATAAAAGAACCGGGACTATTATTGGCTTATGTGCAGCTCCAATCTTCCTTAGTTGAGCAAATCAAAGCCGATCAAGACAAGGATGCTAATTTGCTCAAGATTAAGAGTGAAATGAAGGATAGTAAGGATTCTGAATTCTCGGTGGATACTGAAGGGATATTAAGATACGGTAGACGATTGTGTGTTCCAAATGTTCATGATTTGAGAAAACAAGTTTTGGAGGAAGCACATCGATCTACATATACCATACACCCGGGAATGACAAAGATGTACCAAGACATAAAGGAATTGTATTGGTGGGATGGTATGAAGAGGGATATTGCGGAATATGTTTCCCATTGTTTGACGTGCCAGCAGGTAAAAGCTGAACATCAACGACCTGCAGGTTTACATCAGCGAATAGAGATACCAGAATGGAAGTGGGAGAGAATTACTATGGATTTTATCACGGGATTACCAAGAACTTCCAAGGGAAATGATTCTATCTGGGTCATTATAGACCGCATGACGAAGTCAGCACACTTTCTGCCTGTGAAAACAACCTACAATGTAGCTCAGTATGCCAGGCTCTATTTAAATGAAATAGTTAGGCTACATGGAGTTCCAATATCAATTATATCTGATCGAGGGCCGCAGTTCACGGCACGATTTTGGAAAGCTTTTCAAGAAGCATTAGGAACGAGATTGGACTTGAGCACAGCTTTCCATCCGCAAACTGATGGTCAGTCTGAGCGTACGATTCAGATTTTAGAAGACATGCTTCGAGCCTGTATTTTTGATTTTGGTGGAAGTTGGGATATGTATTTGCCTTTGGCTGAATTTGCATATAATAATAGCTACCAAACTAGTATACAGATGGCCCCATTTGAAGCTTTGTATGGTAGACGGTGCAGATCTCCCATTGGATGGTTCGAAGTGGGCGAGGCTAAACTTATAGGGCCAGATCTTATACAAGAAGCATTGAACAAGGTAAAGCTGATAAGAGAAAGGCTGCAGGCAGCTCAGAGCAGACAAAAGGCATATGTTGACAATAGACGAAGGAAGTTAGAATTTTCAGTGGGTGAACAAGTATTCCTGAAAGTCTCACCCATGAAAGGAGTGATGAGATTTGGAAAGAAAGGGAAGTTAAGCCCTCGGTATATAGGCCCTTTTGAAATATTGGACAGAATAGGTGCAGTGGCATATCGCATAGCTCTGCCACCAGAACTGAATGTTCATCCAGTATTTCATGTGTCTATGTTACGGAAATACTTACCGGATCCTACTCATATCATTCAACCCCAGGAAATTCAATTAGATAAGAATTTAACCTATGAGGAAAAGCCGATGTCTATTGCTGATCGACAAGTGAAAAAGTTGCGGTCACGAGATATTCCAATGGTTAAGGTGATATGGCAAAATCACTCATTTGAGGAAGCTACGTGGGAAAAAGAAGATGACATCCGCGCCCGATATCCGCATTTGTTTGAACAATGAGGTTAGTATCTATCTGCTACTATGGTGATGAAATTCGGGGACCGAATTTCTTTAAGGGGGGAAGAATGTAATAGCCGTAAAGTTAACGAGAAAGTTCAACTAAAGGAATTTAGAATAAAAGAGATAATTTTGGAAAATGGAGATTTTAATTAAGGAAAATTTGGAAGTAAAACAAAGGATTTCAAAAATGGAATTAGGACTTGGTGAAAATAAGTTATTATTTACATGGATTAAAGAATTATAAAAGAAATGTTAAGAATTTACGTTTCGGGGCAAAAATGCAATTTCTTAAAAGTTTCGGGGTTAAAATATAAATAAGAAAAATTTGCAAGGACCTCCCGCTAAAAGTGAAATTTTGCAGAAAGGTTCCCCGAGATATTTTAAGGGCCTCAATCACTTCGGAAGCAATCATTCGCAGATTTCTCCATCTCTCTTCAGAAAAACTCTCCCCGAAAATCCTCTAACTTCTCTATAAGATTTCTTCGCCTACGGACCTCGGATTTCGACACCACCACCACCAACGGACTCAGGACGAAGAGTTCTTCGAATCCATCCGATTGGTTTCTGGAGAATTGGCCGGAAATTGGTCGGAAAATTGAAGGGAAAAACGGCCAAAAAGGTAACCTCCGAAACTCCTACTTTTAGTTCTCAAACGCAAAAACTGACACCGTAGATCGATCCAGAAGGCACCGAAACCTTTGGATCTCAAATTTCAGGCCGATCCACCACCGCACGCGCCCCCACGCGCCGAATCTCCCTCGGAGAGTGACGCCCACGCGCAGCTCCTCGGGCGGCGCGTGTAGCGCGTGGCATCCGAACCTCCTCGCGTTGACCTGCGTTGACCGAGCTCCCGGAGGCCAAATTTCGCAAATCCGGAGTCGTTTTCAAGGTTTTTGGACGTTCCGGATTCGATTTTGGGGTTTATTTCACTGAATTCGGATTAGAAAATAGGATTTTAAGGGTGTCCAACTTTGTGCTTCAAAGAGGTGAGTAGATGATTCTTTCTATGGCTTGTTTTTACTCTTCTTGAACTTTATATTGATAAATGAGTATGATTACATGTTATTTATACTTCCATATGTTCTTGAAATGGTTTGGAAATGTCTGAAATATTTAATATATGATATGTAGTTCAAGAAGAGTTTGATTTTGCAATAAGTTTTGAAACACATTAAGCATATGATTTTTACACGTATTTCGCATGACATGGCAAAGAAAATATGTTATACATGTGACATTGATTTTATAGTGATATGTTTGCCTTGGATATGGGCATGTATACATGTTTCCCCTGAATGGGAAGTTTTGACATATGAGTATTTTGAGACTGAAAGTCTGTATTATAATGAGAATTTATACTGGATTATATGGCATATGTGCATATGTTATTTTTCTGTGGAGGAATCCTATTGGAAACACTGTCTGCTAACAGCAGGTGATGTTAGCCTTGGTGCGCACCTTGATTGCCTCAGCTAGCAGGGGGGTGGTGCTAGCCTCGTGTGAGGGCCAACACACGGGAGATTATATGTGAAGGAGAGCGGAATGCCTCCTATATATGGGCGAGATGCCAGTTATGAGATGTTATTTTGCCTTCCCTTGCTGTGTGCTTGGGAAAGACCCATACAGAGTCCCTTCGCGTGTCCTCTTGAATGGTAGTAGGGCAAACCTCAGCGGGATGCTGAGTTTAGGCAAATCCTATACCACCAAAGTACGGAAGGGGTCAAACTCTGATGTGGTGGTTCTGATATGGGATCCTCCGAATATTTTAACAGAAATGTTTTGATGCATAGCATAATTTGATTAATAATTTTTCAGTATTGAATATGATTTTGAACTTGATATGAGCATTGTTTATACAGTATCGTATACAGTTTGAAAGACTTGATTATGATTTTTGAACAGAGAATATTTGAAAATGCGGGTCCCATAAGAATGTACTTCTGAACGGTATATTTTGATATGATAAGTTTTACAATATGAGTACATCCTTATGTTGACCTGAGAAGTCATAGGAGGTGTTATCTGCTCACTGAGTTATAAAACTCACTACACGTGGTTGACATATTTTTCAGATAAAGACCCAGAATTTGGTCCCGCAGCTACTTGACCGACTAGGTGTCGTGCCTCAGTGGTGAGCCTAACTTGTTTCTAGGCTCTCAGTGTATTATATTGTAATATATTTGTACTCTAGTGTTGCTCTGAAAGTCACAGGCAGGATCCTTGTTTCCGCTGTAAACTTGATGTATATAGATTTGGCATGTATAATTATTGGTTTTTTTTGTAAACTTGTGAACGTTGAATAATATTTGAATGTGTTATCGTGAGATCATTTGTACATGTGTAATGAAAAGATTTTCGGATAGTAACGGTATTCGCGTTCGTAAAGTACGGACGTGACAAGCATCTCGTCCCAAGGAAATATATGATACATTTCAAGAGGAGTTGTTGTAATTTTTGGGATAATGGTTGATGAGCCCACTTTGTATTAAAAGTACGAGAGGAGGTCTATAATGTAGCCATTAGGGGTGTAAGTCGGGCGGGTTGAGTCGGGTTGGAGCGGTTTCCAACCCGACCCGTACAATGTTCGGGTTGGTTATACTCCACCCGAAATCGACCGATCAAAAAAGTAAACCGAAGATTACGGGTTATTTCGGGTGAGAGACCAAACGTATAGGAATCGGGTTGGGCGGTTTGAGCGGGTTGGGCGGGTTGGATCGGGTTCAATTCATTCTATCATTCTTTTTTTTTGCAGGATTGGATGATTTGGGCGGGTTGGGGCGGGTTGGGCGGGTTGAATTTAACCCAACCCGAACCGACCGCCTAAAACCGATTTTTTTTATTTTTCAATCCATTATAACCCATTAAACCGAAAATGTTCATCCAAATGGCTATTTTTGGGTCAGTTTGGGTCGGGTTAAGTCGGGTTTGGCGGTTTACTTACAACCCTAGTAGCCATACCCCATAAGAGTTGACTCCAATTGAGCCACGGCTAGGCCTAATTCTGAACGTTTTTGAAATTCTGGATTTAGGCTTGGCCCAATATTTGGGTTTTTTTTTTTGTAAGAGCAATTTGACATGTGGGTGTTGATTCTCGGTCCAATCATGCCATGTATGCATCTATTTGCACTTGGGCATGCCACGTCAATGTTAATGACATAGGAGTTAATAAAGTTGATAGAAATGACTTTAAGTAGGGATTTTTGAAAATTTTATTTTAATTAAAAGAATAAAACGAAATATAAAAATAAAATAAGAGACCAATAGAGTAATTTGACTAAAAATATATTAGAGAACAATAAAATATCACTTATTTGAATCATTTTTATAATTAGTTTTCCCCAATTCTTTTTAACATCTAAGCATGACTCATTTTTTTTTTATAGAAAAAAATACACTTTAACACTTTAAATAATAGTTTATTTTCAATTTTGATACACGAATTTTAAAATTCTATAGATCACCCTTCTAAAATTTTCCAAAAAAAAACTTACATATAGTTATGTTTAATAAAAAAGACAGACATATAAGTTATTAGGCCAATTACTTATATGTAACCAGATCACCATTTTCTAATTACCTTTTAAAATTGAGCTCCAATTTTGCCCTAAATCCACATATGAGAAACAACATTGAGGTCAAAAGAAACCATTAAAAGAGAACAAATATTGAAAGACAATAATCTTGAGAGTTAATTTTGATCTGTCGATAAATAAATTTTTATCTAGTTATTATATTTAAATTGTGATATTAGTATAAATAATTTTAAAAAATATTATTTTTATCACATATCGTGATCTGAATATCGTTGATAGATTAAAAAATTATTCATTAACGATGGACTAAATTTTTTTAATCTTAAAGCTTGTGATGATTAGGGCTATTGAGGCTACATTTTCATCGCCGCTAGAGATGTTTGAAGTACATAAACATTCTACGGCTTGTCATCCTAGCCACATGACCTGCACGTGGATCATTTTGGTTAAATGCATATTAACTTTTTCATTTTTTTAATAAAAACTTTAGGAGGTGATCCGTTGGATTTTAAACTTCATGTACGAAAATATGCTATATTTTAAGGTGGTAGTATTTTTCCATTTTCTTAATTTCATTTTAATATTACTTTTTGCTCTTCACTCTTATTAATTAGATGAGGATTTGCTAAAACTTAATTGCAAATTGAAGGATGTTACCATATTTCTCATTAATCATGTAGTGTGTTAATAAAATAAAATTGAGAAAGGATTCAAAAGGGTTAAAAAAATTTCTAAAGTGAGAAACAAACCCAGATTTTCATGGTTTGGGTCAATCAGTTTATGAGTCTTTTTGGTTTTATTGGTTTGGGTTAGAAGTTATAAAAAATTACTGAGTTGGATTACAGTTGGGTCTCAACCCAACCCATATACACTCCCTAAATTGTCACCAACCCAATAATAATAAAGGCTTTTAGTGCCGCCCTACCTCTTTTAATTACTAATTAGTCTTATATTTGTATTACACGAATTTATTTAATTTTTTGAATTTATATATTTAATTTTATTTAAAGTTCAAACAATATATCTCATATTATACATAAATAACATAGAGTAAAAATAAATAAATTAAAAATTAAATATCAAATCTAGTAATTTAAAATATTTCAAGGTATAAAGGAAATTTTATAATTTAAATTAATCTTGTAATAAAATTGTATAAGATCTCATTCTTTTCAATTTTGAATTTTTTTCTTATGTAAGCATCAGGGATTGGAAAAAATATTCTAATTTTTTTCTTGACCATTTTTAAAAAAACAATATAGTTTAAAAATTTGATACTGCGTGCAAAATGAGAAATTTTCGATATTATTTACAAAAAATAATTCATGCATTTCATAATAAAAATAATAAAGTCGACCAATATCTGATTTCTTACTCTATGTTAGAAGTGCATATATCTTAAATAGGTAAGCGAATAATTGTAATCACCATTGTCAATACATGTTTTCATCATTATTAAGTTCATTAAAATATTTAACACAAGTAGACAATTTTTTTTTCTTTTCAAATTTGGCAACTCAAATATAAAATATGATTATCTTATTTTAAATATTATTATATAGTTAAAATAAAATTGTGATTTTTACATTTTTATGATAAATTATTTATAGATAAATTACCAAACTAAATATTACACTTGAATTTTATTTAAAATAATTTTATTATTTTTAAAAAATAATCATGAAAAAAATATTAAATTATAATTATTTTAATCATGTATGTACAAGGTCATAGTAAAAAAATAATATAATTATTTTAAATTAAAATTATTAAATTTTTCAAAAAAAAAGTTGATTATTTTTATTGATATTTGTTTATTAAAAAAAGTATTGTTATATTAAGAAAAAAGGGTAAATTATAGTTTACCTACATGGTTTGGCCTAAAATAAATTTGTAGTTTCTATTAATATTATGTCATTTAATTCTCTCGTCATTTGCTTTGTTATCATTTAACTGCAGTATGGTATTTTCTATACATTTTGAAAAACTTTGGACAATTTCATTATAAATTATGTTTTCTTATATTTTGAGTTGTTTCATAATGTTTAGAAGTTGTTGTTAAGAAATTAACAATTTTTATTTCCAAATGGTAGTTTAATTTCAACAATAATTTCAGAACACTATAAAACCATTCAATGTATAAGTGAAACATAATGAGATTGTTTATCAAAGACTTCGCTGGAGGTGCAGCACGTTAGAAGAGAAGGCAACCGCACAACTCTTTATAATGCGAAGGATTTTAGGCTTGTTGATGACTTTGTTTGGTCTTTTGACTTTCCTTCTCAGCTTGTTAGCTTGGCCAATAATGATGTAATATTTTCTCCAGTATCAATGGACGAAAGGCTATTGCCTGGTTTGAAAAAAAAAACACAATGTCATTGTTTATCATTTTAAGATTCACATAGTTATTTTTGTTAAAATAAAAATAAAAATATCACTAAGTGATTAAATAGTATTAAAAAAATCATTGAGAATTTAGGGTCACACTATAAATCATAGGCATGGCCCCTAGTAAATTATAATTTACCCTTGGAGAAAAGTAATATATGAAAATTAAATTTATTTTTGTAACTTAATGAAACCCAATCAGAGAGATGAATTTTAATAAATCTGATTTAACTAAACCAATCAGTTTAGAACGGGTTTAGTTCATAATGTAATCAAATATTGTTTATTAAGGAGAACTTTCGCAAGCTCTTATGGTACCCATAGTGAGAAGTTTCATTTTATAGACTATGATAATAGATAGTGCTCTAATTATTTTCAGGTAAAACCTTATTTTGATTCTTGAAAAATAGGGTAAATATCAAATCACTCTCTCAAAGATTAAATTGTTTCACGTTGTTAGCAATTTTAACGGATCATTAAACTCTAAGTTAGCATGTTTGTAGGCATTGCAGTAGAACAACTCAGCCGTCCTACGTGACATATAGCATGTAGATCTGACCACCCCACCTCCAATTTATTTAACCCTAAGCCCCAATATCACTGCTCAGATTCCTCCATCGAAGGCACAGTGGCACAGTGTACCTTCTTGTCGTTGCGTCCCTCACCAAGGTATCTTCCCTTCCATTTTTCTCTTCAGCTTTTGGTTGGTGGTATCGTGAACGCCCTTCCCATTTGTTTCTTCTGCAAAAGCTTAAGCTTTTAAGAGAGGGAAAGAGAGAAACTAAATTTGGGTATCTTGAACCCCCTTACCAATCATAGTGGCACCATGAAATTTTTTTGTGGTTTGGCTCAAATCGGTTAAAGAAACTAACAAATTTGTAATTTAAATGATAAAGTAAATTTAAATTTAACAGTTACAAATTTTTACAGTATTACAATTTGAGTTTATAGAAAATATTTATAAGAAGAGATAATATCAATATTTTAAATAAGATTAATTTTATATTTAAAGAGCACGTGATTGTAGTGTAAAGAGCACACAAAAAACTGACTAAATGATCCATTTTTATTAATTTTTTTATTTTTTTAATCCTATGTGCCAATCCAATCTGATTTTTCAAACAATGCCATACACCAAATGTAGGCTCAGAACTAATTTTTAGGAGTCACAAACAATTAGTACAAGTGTAATGTATACAAAAGAAAAAAAGAAGAAGAGAAACCCTTATGTGTGTGTATGAAAATAATTAATACAAAATCTTGAATTCAAATATTATATTAAAAAAATTGTAGACATTATCAAATCTTGATTTGCATGGGGGATATCCAAAAGCCATTTTAAGGATGAAACGAGCTTCTTATAATATTAGCGTCCTGTGCCCCTACTCCCTACCTAACATTGCATATATAATTGTTGAGACAGTACCTGCTCTTTGCTGTGTGTCCCGATTCCTTGTCGACTTTCCAGCAGCTGAACTGCACGAACCTTCGTGCTTCGTCACCCTCCACGCAGTGGGACTCAAGCATATCATAAGTACATGTCCGTACACACAACGACAACCACAATATGACGTTTAGAAGATATAATAAATTAAGGTTGACGTAGTGACTTAGTTGTTAAAATCGACCAAGTGATTTATTAAAAAAAAAGTAAAAGACTGATAAGTTCTTTGACGATTAGTTTTGACATGTAATTAAAAAGCTAACAAAGTCTTTGTTTGTAGTTTAAATTTATACAAAAAACATTGTAAAAATAATAATTTAAATAGTTTGAGTGAGATTAATTTTATATTTAAAAATATAGAAATACTTATGCTATAATAAATAATAAATAATCAAATCTTATTAAATGAGTTCTTACTTGTAAAATTTTTAAAGAAAAATCTAAGTTGAGAACAAAATAAATTTGAGTCTGTAAAATAAATTTGGAAAAATAGACAATTTTAATAATTTGAGTGAAATTAATTTTATATTTAAAAAGTATAAGAATATTTATATAAAAAAAATTCAAGTCTTATTAAACGAGTTTGCATTTGTAAAATTGTCCAAGAATAATCTAATCCGAAAAAAGCAAGAGTAAGCAACCAAAGAAGTCATTGTCTAATAAGTTCCCATCAAGAGAAGGAAACAAATGCAACTTGCCTTAAGCAAATTTGATTCTCCATTTCTTTAGTAGACGAACCAAATTTTCTTGTGTTCACAAGGAGCTGCGGCCTCTCTCTTTATTCTAAATCATCCAATTGACAAGGAATTGCTTCACATGCGCATAAGGAGCCAATATTTGATGTCAATGTCAACAACAATAATTGCATATTATTCAAACAAAAAATTGTATTTTATCTCTTAATTGCATTAATTAATTAACAAACGATTTATATTTACTATTTGTTAACAATTTCTTTTTCTTTTTTGTTACATAGGTTAGGTATAGGAGATTCATGTTTTGGAGAGAGAAAATAAAAAAAATAATGGGAGTAATCAAATTCAAAATATTAAATTTATTTACATTACTCTTCAAGACAGGGGTTAATGCCATTTGAATTTATCATTAACTATATAAGCTAATGAGTAAACAACTTTTTTTTAATGACGAGTAAGTGGAGTCTAAATTTGAGTATACAAATCTCAATTAATTAATCTATGATATTTCAAAAAAATTAATAATTTAAAATTCAAATTTGTGAACCATGTTGTTTCGTACGCCCAAGATGAAACATGTATTTGATAAATATTTTTCATCGTCTAAGAAGTAATTGCTTTTATAATTAATTTGTTCGTTTATTTCAAATATTTTTCGTTCACTATTGGTATAGAAAATATGGAAACATCATTCTTATGTAGTTCCGTATAAGTTAATTAAAAAAACATATAAATTATATTTTTATCTCTTAGAAAATATGGAAACATCATTCTTATGTAGTTCCTTATAAGTTAATTACAAAAATATAAATTATATTTTTATCTCATGGATGATTTTTCAATTTAATCCATCACAAATTACTTTTTTCAGTTTAGTTATTTACAGATAAAAATATTTATAATTTCAACTCTTAATTAAGTCACTATTTCAAATTTAACGTCAAATTAATTTATTTTTAAAATAGTAATTTTTTTAAATTTTTATTTAATTTAATATATAAATTAACTCTTAATTAATATTAATTTAATGTTCTCATGATATTTATAGGCAAAACTTTTAATTTTTTAATTAACTTAATCTTGTTTAAAATTTGAGTAATGACTCAATAGGGAAGTGATATTGTAAATATTTTTAAAAATTCATCTATTTTTTTAAAAAAATATAATTTTTTTTATAAAAAAAAGTGTTGTTCGCCGCTAAATTTTTATATTGTGTTTAAGGTTTAAGATTTTAAATTTTTGTAGTGTGTTTACAACTATCAAATGAATTGACCTGTTTAATTGAAGGGTCTTTTTAAAAAGTTGATATCCCTCCAACGTGGTATGTAGGCTAGTTCGTTGCCCGCATGGTTTTTTTTTTATAGAAAAAATTATAAACAAATGGTTTTCAATTCCATTTAAAAAAAGTTATATTTTTTGAGTTAAAAAAATGTAAAATTTTGATAAAAAAAAATAATGGACACAATAAGGTATGTATATGTTAATACAATAATATTATAAAATATGAAATAAAATTTGTTTCTTTATCTAAATAGGCCAGCCGGCAAGCTGGCCTGTTTGTGATTCATTTAGCTTCTTTTTTTTCACTTTTTTTTAAGAACCACCTTCACTTGTTCACATTTGTCTATTTTCGCTTGCAGATTAAACATGCGAACTTTTGGATGCCCAAACTTATATAATGGATGAGCTAAATTTATTAACCTGTTTTGACAAAACTAAGTGTGTTGCAGATCTCTTAAGATGCCTCCTAGTTGTGGTGGTTTCAATAGGGTTCTTTCTCCAGTAGACAATGTTGAAAAATTCAAACTAGATTTAAAAATAGATGAATCACAATTTGATTTAACTCGAAAAATGTCACCACTAAAAGTATTTGACCAATAGACTTCAATGGAAACATTAATATGTCGCAACAAAAGAAAGGTTAAAGGTATACATATTTCTTTCTTTTTCTTGTTTATAATTTTTTGGTGGTTGGCATACATTTTTCTTTTCATTTATGTTCATGACTATGAGGTTTCTCCGGTTTCATTTTACATGAGTTGGACAAGAAGTTCAGTAGCCCAACTTGTCTCCTTTTATATGAGTTAAAAGAAAAACTAATCTGACTTATTTTTTATGGGTTATTAAATTATATGAATTATTCGTATAACTCAATAAAAAATTTAAAATGTAAAAAACCTATTAATACACAAATTTTAACTAATAATTAATAATTTTAAATACCTAAATCATCATAATAAATTTATAATTACAAAGTAAATAATTTCGTATAATAAAAATCTAGCATAAAATAAAATAAAATAAAATTAACATGAATAATTCATGGGATATACAAATTAAATTCACATTATTCACGAGTTAAAAATACTGCTAGACAAAAAAATTGCTGAATTCAAATAATTTTGTTCTAAATATATTATAAAATATATAATTCAACTCACTTATCTTATAATTAATTAGTCAAATTACCAAATTGGTTTTCCTTTTGACAGCTTTAAGCTTGATTAAGCCAATTTCTTTAATAGCCTCCTTTAATTTAACGGAACTCAAAACAAATGAAACGTAAATTATTAGTTTGTTTTAAATAAAAAAAAAGTAGTTTGTTTCATATCTTACCCGTAACAAGTTAGACTCCACGTAGCACGAGTGGGACCCGGGGCATCTTGAAATAGTCTAACTGACGTGGAGCCCGCAGTTACATACGGTAGGCGTACGGAGCCGTACTTCACCGACGAAGGCTGAGTCTACCAGATGTCTCGTTGGGACTCTTCCTTTCGTGAAAAATGGAAACTTCAAACCCAACACACCACAACCCTATGAGCTATGACTTGACTAATTTATGGCCAAGAAGAAGGGCTTTATATATATATATATATATATATATATATATATATATATATAATATCGAGAGGATTCTGTCGCCTAATCGATAAGTATTAATTTTTTAAAGTATTTCAGACATTAAATACAAAAATTTCACTCAATAAATATTTAAAATTTTTAAAAAATAAATTTTTAAAAAATATAATTTATGATATCTATATTTCAATAAATTTTATTAAAATTTTAAATTAATTTAAATATAAATTCTATAAATTATTATATTTTTTTCTCTAAATTTATTCTATAAAACTTTTTAAAAACTTTAAAATGGTTGTAAATCTGCATGTATGTTTTCCCATCATATGTGTGATTTTGACATTCGGACCCACACAAAGTAATTATATATTCCCATTTTGATCGTAGTAGTTGAAGCTTTATTTTCCCCATAACGTCGATCGATCTTCCTTTTTTAGTTGAGACACAAATGATTGATGTTTAAATTAAATAGATTAATTTAAAAAAATAAAAAATACATGACAGAGAAATAGCAGTATTTCTTATAATATAAGTTGAGTATATATTTTTAAAGTATTTCCAATTAAATTTTTCAATGAAAATTTTCAATTAAGTTGAGTATATATATATATAATTACATTTTTATTGGATAGCGTAATACCATCCATTGTTAAGACGAGCGCAGAGGGAGTACGCCATCCATGTGCCAAGCCGACCAGCCAAATTAATATGTAGCTTGCCGTACCATAGCAAGTCCCACCACCAAGCAGAAACATAAATAAGCTGCGGACGTTGGGGGTCTAACCGGCTAACCCTTCCTCGGAACACAAATACCATTTATACCACAATTTAGTCTTCTGCTCCTCCAATTCAGGAACGCTTGATTCTAACCCCAAAAACGCTAAAAAAAAAAATTATGGGAATACTATAGTTACTGCCAGTACTAACCAACACCATAACAGCCCAATCAAATTGCAGAATTTCTATGAAAGTCAAACCCAGAAAACCCAGGATTGTTTTTATTTTCGCCAGGTACCAACGATCGTCTTCTTGACTAAATAGATTATCTCACTCTTGATTTTCTCTCTCTCTCTCTCTTATAAATTTGAAGCCCCAAAACTTCACCCCGCTACCCAGAATCACTGCTTCACAGTTCACACCAGCAAAATTCCACCTTTTCTATGCGCTGTTAAACCAGCAACGCCGATTTCCCTCCCATTACCTTTGGAAATTGGGTCTCTTAGTTTTGGTTTTGTGGGTGGTTTTGGCAACCCATGTCAAACACACCCACAACTTTTTCTGAGCTTTGTCTCAAAAATTTTTCTTACCATGTCCATAGCAGATCCATGGCCTTTCCCATAAGCCCTCCTGCCACCTACCAATTCTCCCAGGAAGAAGAAGAAGAAGAAGAAGAAAAAGCCGTTTAGAGTTTTTCTTTTAGCTCGCTAAAGGGACCTTTCATTATGGGGAAGATTAGGGGATTCAAGCTTGGAAGACGCCTTATCCGAGTTTCCAGATGGATCTGCAGAAAAATCCGGTTCCGACCCAGATACCAGCGATTGGGTTCGGCTCCGTCGCTGGCGACGAAGCCCATAGCGAAGCTTCTCACTTGGGGTCGCAAGTTAACGAAACGAGCCAGATCCCTATGCTCCGGGTCCGGTTATATCCCCATTGGAGCAGACCCGGTTCAGGACAAGCCACCTGCTGTTCCGAAGGGACACTTAGCCGTGTACTTGGGCCAGAGCGACGGTGAGTTTCACCGGGTCTTGGTGCCTGTGATTTACTTCAACCATCCCTTGTTTGGTGAGCTGCTAAGAGAAGCAGAGAAGGAGTTTGGGTTTCAGCACCCAGGGGGGATCACTATTCCTTGCCGATTCACGGAGTTCGAGCAGGTCAAGACCCAAATTGCAGCCGGGTCGAGCCGCGGTGTTGGTCGGAGGATGGCCTGGCGGCCGCACCATTAGAGTGTGTGATGATGACGACGATAAAGATTTACAATTTAGTGGATGGTGACTAGGATATGCTTTTAGAATTTTTTATTAGGTGGTAGTTCACTTTTTGCTCTTTTTTAATTATTGGGAAAATTTTATCCTTTTTGTTAATACTTGGTGGTGTAATGGAGTTTTTACCATAAATACAAATGGATTAAAAAAAGAAATTAGCTGAAGTTTCTTTTATGTTTGTTTAAAGATTTTTCATAAAAGTAAAACAAGTAAATACATTTTTTTAAAAAAATGTATAATATAATATTGAATTATAAAGATATTTACATATAATATTTTTATTATGAAATATGATAATAAAATTTTAAAAATTACATTTATTTTTTTCCCGTACATTTGATTGGAAAAAAATACTTTTTTTTTTATAATAACTGACTACAAATATTTGAATTTAAAAATTATTTGTATAACATTCAAAAAAGATTTTGATTAAATGCATTACCATAATAAACTATTTTACATTACCTAACATTATAACAATAACCTTATTTCAATACAAATGTTACTGATTTTAATATAACTGAATTCGATTTTTCACTCTTTCTTCGTACAATGTCTTAGAAAAAAAGTAAGGGAACATTATAATGATAAGAGTCAAGATATATAAAATTGTTGTAATCATAAGTAATCGATGTCCTCTTATTATTCTTTTTCTTGAACTTTTTTACGTAATTTGGTAATGTGAGGCCTTCCATTGATAAACCTTACCTCATTGTGTCAAGCCAAAAGAAAAGTGCAAAGCATAGAAAAATTAATCAGATGAGATAACAAAAGCAATACACTTCTTTTTTTCTTCCTTTAAACTTGCATTTGCAACTTTTTATTTAAATATTATATATAAAGAAGGATAGTGAATGTTTATTGTTGGATGTTATCCTTAACTTTTTTTTAGAAAGATTATTAAATAAGGGTTATCAAGTAATTTTATTAAGTGCATGTCAAATCACTTTCTAATTTATTTATATTTAATACTTAAAATAATTCAAAGAGCACTGTTTTTTCTTTTTTGGTAAATCAAAGGACATAGTTTGTGTGTATGTGATAGGTACAGTGCTTTATCACTCAACAATTGAATTAATAATTATTTTATTACTCAATAATTGAAGTATTTAGGTGTCACGGCCTCACGGGAGTTACATATTTTTTTGGTCAAACCAAAAGACATTTAACAAATTGCAATATATATTATAAAATTATCTATTATTGTGGATGTCCATTTGATTTCTCAACTCTCAAAATAATGAATATTATTAAATTTATTATTATTATGAGTGTCCTTTTATTTTCTCAACTTCTAAAGTTATTGAATCTTATTTATGCTCTTTGACTTTTGAATTATCTTCTTTTATGATATAATGCCTATAAATAGAAGTTCCTATGAATCAATGGAATATAAAGGACATTTTTCTTCTATGTGTTATTTTTCTCTAAGTGTCTTTACATTCTATATTCTCCTTATATAAAATTTTATTTACAATACGTTATCAGCACGAGTTTGCTCTTGGCTATTCGTTTTCAAATCACAAGGAAGATATCTTATTGTGTCTCTAATGCTATTAGAGTATTTGAAGTTGCTGGAACTACAATTTCAAGGTGATTTAAATATTTTTTCTATGTCTTCATTTAGAAGAAAAATAAAGTTGGTAATATATATTTGAGTTTGTGGGATAATTTTGTTTGAGAAGAATTTTCATTATTATGCATTTTCGAAAGGTATGTGATTTTATTCTTACTTGACATTGCATTTGTTTATGTGAAAAATGAATTTGGTGCTATAGATTTCTATTATGATTTACATATAATTAAGTATGGTTATTTCATTAAAAGTTTTATTCACAAAAAACATTTAAAAAGAAAAATAATATTTCACGGGGATATCCATATATGCTAAGATAAATTTTTCTGTGGTTAGTCCTTACAATTAATTTAGCATAATTGCGTTACCTATGTTGGGATAATTTTTCGGATATATTATAGTTCCTAAATGTGTAATCAGCGCTAAAACATTTATAGATACTAGTAAATTGTTCATGCTTGATGGTGCTACATAACAAAATGAGAAGTATTACTTTTGGATCACCTCATGTTAATAAGGATTGTTAATTACGTTTCTATTTAATTCTCTATCCGCATGAATACCTTGAAAGTTGTTTTAATGTAATTATTCTTAAAAATACTAGAGATGGATTTTTATTCGTCATGGTTTATCATGTTTTCATCCGGCCCAAGATAATAAGAAATTTTGTAGAAGTATCATAAAAAGTTCTTGGAAGATCAATAATTCTCTTATGGGTTGATTTGAATGAGAACTATAATCACTAGAAATTTAATTTTGTGAATTATATATTTATGAGTATTCTGTTTTTAGAATTTATATCTTGTTGAAAACTGAACTACAATTTTCTACAATATAGTTGAAGAATCTTCTATAATACGGACTATAAATTGAGCATGACCTCTAGTTGATATCTATTTATATGTTTTATTTAATTGAATCCTCTGTATGGGTAAAATTATACTGTATGTGGTTGTAAGTATTCTTGAATTTGGTATGTGGGATATCGTATAGAAGACTAATTAATTGCCTACTTTATTAAATAATTTGTGAAATGTGAAACTCTTCTTGATATTCATTTTATCTTTTTTGAATTAGTTAGATCCTATGTAATGGTTATTTACCACTTGCATCAATATAGTGCTATCTTATACCATCCATTTTATAATGTGCCTAGTTATTTGAAAAATGATTCTTTTAATGCACTATTCACAATTTGCAAATTGCTTGAGTTAAGTCTTATATACAAAAAGAAGTATTTGCGAACATACTACAATAAATCAGAAGTTTATTGATCACTATTTGACATGATCGGTTGAGACATCTTGGATCAATAATAATGCAAAAAATTATTAAAAATTCACATGGGCACCTATTGAAAAACCTGAAGATTTTTCAATCTAAGGAATTGTCATGTGTTTTTATTCTCAAAGCAAATTAGTTATTAGTTATTACTAGTTAAAGTTGGAACTGAATCTCCAACATTTTTGGAACATATTCATGGTGATATATGTTGACCTATTTATCCTAAATGTGGGCCATTTAGATATGGTATTAGTAGACACATCCAGTATATGGTCTCGTGTGTGCTTGCTATCAACTTGTAATCTAGTGTTTGTAAAATTACTTGCTCAAATAATTCGATTAAGAGCACAATTTACAGATTATACAATTAAATTCATTCACCTTGATAATGCTAGTAAATTTTCTTCACAAGCTTTCAATGACTATTGTATGTCGATTAACATAAATGTAGAATATCATGTAGGCCATGTTCATACACAAAATGGGTTAGCTAAATTATTTATTAAACAACTTTAATTAATGGTTAGACCCTTGCTTATGTGAACAAAGCTCCCTGTCTCTATTTGAGGACATGCAATTTTATATGTAGTAGCAATAGTACGCATCAAAACAACAAGTTATCATAAATATTTTCCTTTATAATTGACTTATAGTTATGAGTTAAATATTTTTCATATCATAATTTTTGGGTGTGCGGTATATATTTTAATAGCCCCACCACAATGCATTAAGATGGGTCTTCAAAGGAGATTAGAAATATATGTTGGATATGATTCTCCTTCTATTATAAAAATATCTTAAACCAATGACAGGAGATGTATTTATGGCATGTTTTACTGATTGTCATTTTGATGAACTAGTCTTCCCAACAGTAGGGGGAGAAAATGAAAAACAGCTAGTCAAAGAAATTACATGGAATGCTTTGAACCTCACACAAAACAATATGAACTTGAAGTTTAAAAGATAATTCACTTACATAGAATAGAAAATCAACTACTAGATGTATTTATTGACCTAAATAGAGTGACCAAGTCACATATACCAGCTGTAAATACTCATGTATAGATTGATGTCCCTGAAGGACAATTTGTTAATGAAATCACTAGCAAGTCTAAAGAACGTCAAAAGCGTGATAGACCAATCAGTTTAAAAATTCTCATAAAAAGAAAGAAATAATTATTCAATATTAGAAATAGATGCTCTTGAAGAGATTAGATACATAACAAACAAAATATTTTTAGAAGAAGTTCAGGTACCTGAAATTGATGAAATTGATAAAAATGAAGAGATCTCAATAAATTATGTATCTACGGGGAAACGATTGAATCGAAAAGAAACAGTTGTCGACAACATTTTTGTATATACAGTAGCGCTTAATATTTTGAATAATAATGATGATTATGAACATACATTTGTCGATGAGTGTCGACATAGATGTGATTGGCCAAAATAGAAAGACACAATTTAAGCAGAATTGAATTCACTTAAAAAATTGTGAGGTATTTGAATCTATAGTTCAAACACTTGAAGGTGTAATACCCGTTAGGTACAAATGGGTATTTGTATGTAAAAGAAATGAGAAAAATGAAATTGTGAGATACAAAGCACGGCTTATTGTAAAATGTTTTCACAAAGACTTAGAATTGATTATAATTTCACATATTCTCATGTGGTAGATGCAATTATATTTTGGTATCTCATTAGTCTGGCAGTACATGAAAAACTTGATATGCGTCTTATGGATGTTGTTATAGCCTATTTATATGGCTTACTTGATAGTGACATATATATGAAAATTCCAGAAGAATTTAAGATGCCTGAAGCATATAATTCAAAAATCTCGAGAAGTTTATTCAATTAAATTACAAAGATTTTTATATGAATTAAAATAGTCTGGACGAATATGATATAACCGTCTCAGTGAATATTTGTTAAATCATGGTTATAAGAATGACCATATATGTCCATGTGTTTTTATGAAGAAAACAAATTTAGGATTTGCTATTATTATCATGTATGTTGATGATTTAAATATTATTGGAACTCTTGAAGAGATTATAAAGACAGTAGAGTGTTTGAAAAATGAGTTTGAAATGAAAGATCTTGACAAAATGAAATTTTGTCTTGACTTATAATTTGAGCATTTGAGAAATAAAATTTTTATTTATCAATCAACTTATACAGAAAAAGTCTTAAAAGAATTTTACATGGACAAAGCACATCCATTAAGTATTACAATGGTTGTTTGCTCACTTGATGTGAAATAATATGTTTTCGACCTCAATATGATAATAAAAAAGTTATTGGTCCAGAAGTACTATATCTTAGTGCAATTGGTGCACTGATGTATTTTGCCAATAATACAATGCCTGATATAGTTTTTGCTATCAGTCTGTTAGCTAGATTTAGCTCTTGTCCAATGCGAAGACATTGGAATAGAATTAAATATGTCTTTCGATATCTCTGAGGAACTATTGATATGGAATTGCTATATGCAAATGAATTTAGACCATAACTCATTAGTTATGCAGATGTTGGATGTTTATCTGATCCACATAAGGTCCGATCTTGAACATAATATTTATTTATATGTGGTGACGTACAACACGTTATCACTTGACAGATTTATTCACCAAAACCTTACCTACTTCAGTATTTGAAAAACTAGTATATAAAATTGAGATGCATCGACTTAGAGATATTCAATGATACTGAGAACAAGGGGAGTATACAAGGAATGATGTACTCTATTTCCTTCACTAGGGTTTTTTTTCACTGGGTTTTTTTCTAATAAGGTTTTAATGAGGCATATTCCTTGTAAAATGGCATCCAAGGGGGAGTGTTATGAAATCATCTATTATTGTGGATGCCCATTTGGTTTCTCAACTCTCAAAATAATGAATATTATTAAATCCATTATTATTATGAGTGTCCTTTTATTTTTCCAACTCTTAAAGCTATTGAATCTTATTTATGCTCTTTGGTTTTTGGGTTATCTTCCTTTATGATTGTATGCCTATAAATAGAGGTTCCTATGAATCAATAGAATATGAAAGACATTTTTTCTCTCTGTGTTATTTCTCTCTAAGTGTTTTTACATTCTATATTCTCTTTATATAAAATTTTATTTAAAACAATATATATATATATATATATATATATATATATGAAGGACATTTTTTCTCTCTGTGTTATTTCTCTCTAAGTGTTTTTACATTCTATATTCTCCTTATATAAAATTTTCATTTACAACAATATATATATATATATATATATATTAGTTGTTGATTTTGTTTTTTTTTGGGCTTTACAATTTTAGTTCTATTGCTTGACTTGGCTACTAACTAAATTGATAATATAAGCAAATTATCTATTGATGGTGAAGTTTGATGTACTCGGTCAAGAACTTTCTATTTAAGAATGGAAATCAATTATGAGGATCTTAATAGAAAAAAACTAGTAAACTAATTACAATTTAGTATCTAAATTTGTAAATTTATTTAAATTTAATTTTTACTTTTTTTGAGTGTATAAATTAATTTTAAAAATGATCAACTCATTATATGTTAATTATTTTTTTAGTCTTTAAAAATATTAAATTTATTACATACTAAATTTTATAAAAATTAATTAATATACAATAAATTTGATATTTTTAAGAATTAACTCATTTATTCAACCAAGTTTATAAAGTAAAGGATTAAATTATTAATTTTTTTTTAAAAATATAAGTAGTAGAAATGAAAATGGAGAATTATGAAAATTCCTTATAGCATAAAGTAATATTTGTGGTTCCCAAAAGAAAATGCTAGCCAATCCAGGTTTAATTTGAAATTAAGAGCCACACGGAGATATTACTATTTGCGCGAACGAGAAGATTTGCCTTTTTAACCTAACAAACTTGCCACGGAAAGAAGTTTCCCATTTTAGGTAGGGTTCATTGACTCTGAGCATTAAGGTAATAAATGTCGGTACATCATCTTTCTTTTCGTTCTTTTTAGGTTTAAATTATCTGTTTATACTTTAGTTTCATCTCAATTATAAAATAAATCTTATATTTTTAAAATTTTGAAACTGAATTATTATATTTAAAAATTTTTGTGAGGTCCTTGTCATCATAATCCGTCACCTAATGTTGTAACCACTTGATTTATTTAATTTTCAAATATACTAATTAAATTCAATTAAAATTATACTACTTCAATGTATAAAGTGTCAAGAAGTTCTGGAGGACTCGTTATTATAATTTTAAGATTCAGATCTATTCTATTGGTTGAACTAATAGTTTGATGAATCGGTCATTAAATCGATTTAGTTCTAATAACTGAATTATATTAATTTAAATTGATCAAAAATTGAACCAATGAATTGATGATATGGAATAATTGAAATTGACCAAATTTATTTATTTTATATAAAATTAATTTTATATCATTATTTTTTATAAGTTAATAATAAATTTTTTAATAATTTTATATGTATATATTATTTATCAAAAAGCTTAATGTATCCATTAATATCACATTTTTAATATATTATATTTTAATTAATTTTTAATATAGATTATTTTTAATTATAAATAATTAATTTTATCGATTTAATTTTGATAATTGAATCAATAACTCGGTGACCTGATATCCGGATTGATTCAATATTGGTGAAGTTTTAAAAACTATGTTCATTAATGTGATGAATTATCATACTCAGTTATAAAATTTAGAAGGGTCACAAAAATAAAATTATAGACCTTCAAAATATAACAATTAAGTCACTAAGCTAATAATTCATCACATAATATTAATTTCTATCTCTTAAAATTAAGTGAATTACCGGCAACGTTTTCTTACCAAAAGTGTCGCTATCACCTTGGATAATGAGTTAATGAAGGTGGTGGAGGAGACTCGTATATATGTTATATAATTTAGGCAAAAGCAAAGCCATTTCAAAGGAGAAAAGGCAACGGCAATTCGCCTCCACTCCGTGGGGAAGAGTCATTTAACATTTTCTTAGCGTCAAGGGCTGCACCACAAAAGAAGGTTAAATCAATGTGAGTGGTTCTCAAATTTGATCTAGGAGATCAGGTGGTCCATGAAAGACCCAAATGTCTAATTAAAGAATGGCCCTAGTTCATGGGACTCTGCTCAAATTGGTAGGACTCTATCAGATTGAAAGTTTCTGGTTATTTTTCTTTTTTATTCGTACACAAAAATAATGGATATCTGTAAATAAACCCTAATCATAAGTCTTGTTCTGCATTCTTCATTTTTTAAAAGATTTAAATATAAGGTTCACTAAATTTTATTATGTCTATATGTGAAGAAAAAAAATTAAGAAAATTGTCTAGTTATTATTTCTAGAAAAAAAAATCGGATTTGTATATTCACTATTACTTAAATTTGATACATGTAAGAGATTGTATAATGAAATTATTTATTACTTGTTATTTGATAGTTTAAAGTTTAATGTTAGACTGATATTTGACATGTGATAAATGATATTTTGAGCCTTTACTGTGAATTGAGATACTAAATGACAACTGAACCGACCGATTCAAAGTCCCATGAAATCTTCCCAACTTGATTGATTGGAGTACATGTTGAACCCGACCACACTAGATCACACCTATTGTGGATGACCAAATACAATCATGACTGTTAGAGAAAAGTAATTTAAAAATTAAATTTTAAAAGACATAATTTTTTAGAAAATGTACAATTTTTTAGGAAAATTACAATTTTTGAGAAAGGTCACAATTTTTCAAAAAAAGTAACAACTCTATTGAAGAGTTGTGTTTGATCATATTTTTATTATAAATACGAGTTTGGCAAATTGTGAGAAAACTAAAGCTAATTATGAAACATAAAACAAATGTTTAGAAATATTGATTTAGTATATAAATCATTGGTAATTCTTAGTAAAATACTAAAAAGAACTCATCAAAGATATGTTGAGAGAATTTAAATGGAATGGGATTAAAACTCTTTAAATAGAGTCACCAGTAATGAAAACTCAACCTTTAGTTAGACCAAATCTAGTTTAAAAGTTCAAAGGGTAAAAATAAGTTACTGATAAGTGACTGTGGCATTAGAAAAAATTTAGCCATTTCAAGTTTAATGCTTATATATTAAGGATTTTAGGTGAGTAAAACTCTTAATGGATTCAAGAAAGTCTAATGAGATTAAGGCTTAAGGAAAATACACCTATGTAAACATGGGAGTGGTGCCGCTCCTAGCAAGAATTTGAGGTTGATTCTTGGACATGTTCATGACAAGCCTAGGGTGAAACACATGGCCATATAAGTGCTTAAATATATTTTGTGTGAATTTATTTGAAGTTATGAAGACTATATGTTTAATATTTCCAGTATTAACTTAAGAATTGTGGTTCAATGCTTCGTGCAACCATTAATTTGTTAATACTTTGAGATATTTACACTAAAGGTAGGTTCAAATCGAAAGACACCTATTTCTATGTATGTCTTATGAGTTAGGGAAGATGGTCAATTTTCAAACTAAGTGGGGGATTGTTAGAGAAAAGTAGTTTGAAAATTAAATTTTAAAAGAAATAATTTTTTGCAAAAAAGATACAACTTTTCAGAAAAAAGGTACAACTTTTGAGAAAATTTACAATTCTTCAAGAAAAGTAACAACTTTATTGAAAAGTTGTATCTGATCAGATTTTTATTATAAATAAGAGTATGACAAATTGGAAAACAATGATAAAAAACATATCAATTTTTCTCCTCTATTATCTTTTCTAAAACTTTAAGTTATTCTGCAGGAGAGATTTCAAAAGTTACTGTCTATCAATCTTTGAGTGCTTAGGATAACTTCTGTAGGTGATTTGTCATATACCTTGCAATAAACATAGTAGTGACAAATATCACCTTAAGGATAGTGTGATTATATACGTTTCTGAACACAACTCCATCTTTAATCTATTCTACTTTCTTTACAATGACCCCTTGTCATGATTGAGCATATATAATGAGGGCAACTTTGCGACCTTGACATGATTGGTGTTGAGGAATGAAAAACTAATGGCTAAGAAATAGATAGTAGCCTGTTAACAAGTGCAAACTAACCAAAATTATAATTTTTCCTCCAGGAATGAACTTGTTAATAAATAAGTTGGCCTTCCTTTCAGGTAAAGACCTTTATCTATTTATTTTTATATTGAGAGTTAATTTAATTGTTGAAGTCTATGGTAAACTAATGTTGTTATAGATCTAACCTTGCATTGTAGCTCTCTCGGGGGCCATTGCACCAAAACCTTGAACACACCCAAGTTTGGAGAATTGAAGAGATCTTAGCCCAAAAATTAGTTCTCAATGTAGGCTATGTTTGACAAAAACATTTGATAAACTAACTGAAAACTTACAAATTAACTAAAAGTTTAGTGTGTGTTTGGAATGGAGGTGGTCAAACGTGATTTTTGTGTGAACGTGATTTTATAAGCAGCAACACTTGGTTAACTTCGGTCAAACGGGCGTTTTACAATAAAGAAACGAGCTTTTATACAATTCCACTGCCAATTCAAACACACGCTTAAAAGTTACACTACAAGAAACAGAGATTTCAGTGGCGACTTTTTTGTGGCGATCAGCAAAGTCGCCACTGAAAATTACTTTTAGTGGCGACTTTGATGAGTCGCCACTAAAAGTTAATATTCAGTGGCGACTCATCAAAGTCGTCACTGAAAAGTTAACTTTCAGTAGCGACCTCCTTGAGATCGCCACTAAAAGTAAAAAAAAGTTTTATCAAGACTTTTTGTGGCGACCCTTTCGCCACTAAAAGAGAAAAAAATTTCATCATGACTTTCAGTGGCGACCTAGGGTCGCCACTAAAGGAAAAATAAATTCACTTTTTCTTTTTTTCCTCTCTTTTTCTCATATTTTAACACATTTAAGTAAAATATGTTGATAAAAAATATGCTAATAAAATAAATTTAAAAACTTTTATAACATAAGTTAGTTTTTAATTAAATACTAAATTGATTTCAGAAATTTTTAAAAATAAAATAAAAAATGTATATAATTTTGAAAAATCAAAACAATTATTTATTTTAAAGCATATGATAAAGGAAATTTTTTTATTGTTATTAAAATAAATTAAAGATAAATTTTTAAATAAATATATAATAAAAAAGTGACTTTACAATATTTAATCAAGATTAATGAAGTTTATCAAACTAAAGAAGTACTTTAGTTGGAAAAAATAAATTATTGAAAAAATTTAGAAGTAAAATTAATAAATTATTAAGAAAATTTAAAATAAAATAAAATATGTATATATATATATATATATATATATATATATAAAATTTCAATTGGAAGAAGCACACACAGCGCTAGGCAAAACAGAGACATCTAACTACTGGAGGCGTTGTTCCTCAATCCCGCGCATAAGAATCCCCAAAATTTATTTTCCCGCGACCCCCAAAATTCCCTTCACCAAAAATCCCCACCTATTTTCACTTTTCTGATCGCCATCATCGAAGAGTTCACAGCGAAGCCCTTGCAACGAAGCTCATGGATAAGCCTCTGCTGTGGGCTCATCCCACCTTACTGTGTGAGCTACTCCATGCAAGGTTTTCCCTACTTCACACTAAAACAAAGAAGGAACCTGAACGAAATCTCCACCTCGCTGCGTGCATCTTCGTTCAAAGCTATCCACCTCCACCGCAGGTTAGCTTTCAAAATGTGGTTTGGTTCTCTTATTGTATGGTTGGCTAAGGTTGCAGATTTAGTTTCTGTTCTTCGGAGCAACAAACACAATGGTTATCCTGTACATTTATAGCTCTTATATGATCTCTTGTGTTTTGTTTGACTTGGACTGTTTTTTGCAGTCAACTTGGGATTGGTTGTAATGATTTTGTTTTACCTAATCTTTTGGGTGCTTATGTTTGGATTCTCAAGTTTCAACCTTTTTTTTTCTTTTTGGTTTGACATGTCTTGTAATTTACTTGTTAATCTAATTTGGCAGTGATAAGTGCCCCCAAAGGACCTGCTCAAAACTCCGAGTTTGAGCACTCTTCTATCCCAGCCACCATTAAGAAAATGTTCAACCTTTCCTCTAACTTCTTGACTCACAGAGATGCGTGGGCTGGGACATTTGAGCATGTTGTTAGGGACTTAACTTCACCTAGAATAGATTGCCCAGGTATCCATTCTCCATGTTCATGTCAACTTGTTGAATTCGTAATTTCTTATGAAATCAAAATTGTTAACTTAAAATGTGTGCTGTAGTGACTTTGTCGGAGGTGACACCCCTAAGGAGTAGTGAAGCAAAAGAAGATGGTGGGTTATCCGAGTTTTAGAGTGAGGTGATCCAATTGGCTGCTGTTCTCAACGGCGACCACTTCCTGAGCAGTTTCTCTGAGCACATGAGCAACAAGATGAGTGTAAAGGAAGCTCATGAGTATGTGAGGGGAGCAGTTTCAAGATTTATTAGAGCCAGCAAAGAGGCCATCAAGTTAGGGGTTGAAAAATATGCTATTGTAGATATGAGATCATCCCTCACTACTACATCTTCCATTCACAACTAGAAGTGGAGAACCATTTGTTATTGGATTAGTTCTTCATAGGTGAGCATGTTGAATTTCTCCGGCTTCTGTCTTAGTTTATTTGGTTTTGTAGACAAAAGCTTGCATTGGTGGAAACTAAAGTTCCTTGTCTGTTTATTCTGTGCAGTCATTTATTGGTAATTCTACAGTCAAAGGTTGATTTCCAGCATAATCCTTTACCCTCTGAGTCTATGAGCAGCAGTGGCAGAGTTTTCCCTCTTAGGTCCTGTTTCTTTTCTGCTGTCTAGAATTTTTGAAATCTGAGTTCGTTTTGTTCCTAATATAGTCCTTTCTCCATTTCTTCTCTACCCACAGGGGCTCAATGGGGACAAGCAAGGGCTAGGATCATCTGCCTAATTTTTGGGGCTAGGCGAGAAGCTCTTTGTTCGAGTTGCCCTTGTTTGTTATGGTGATTGATTCGTGTTTTGTGGTTTTATGGCAACCGGAAACCTTTTCCTGAAAATCGCCTTTCGGCTTCTTCAAATTCCTCCTTAATACAAGGGATAGAAATTACGCTTTCTTTTATTTCTTCACAATAACTGCGCTCTCAGCGCAAGCTGATTGTCTACCTCCGCGGAGATGGGGTCACTTGCTATGCCCCTCTAATTTATCCTTATATGATTCTTTCATTGTGTTGTGCATTTCTGTTTTCTTTCTGCTTTTAGCTTATTAAATTTGATCTAGATGACATTAACTTGGCTGTATCATGCAGAATGATATATTTCCTTACACCTTTCTTACACAGCTTTGGAGTTTGAGTTTACGAGGTCACAGATTGTTGCTGCAATCCCTGGGACCTTCTTTTGTGCGTGGTATGCTATGCGGAAGCATTGGCTGGCGAATAATATATTGGGTCTTGCTTTCTGTATTCAGGTTTGGCGCATAGCCAATAATATATACTTTTACTTTTCTTTCAAAAAAATTGAATTTTATTTATTCCATGCCTTTCTTTGGATACCATTCATTGATGTGCTTCATCTGTTCTGTTATATTGGTTTTATAATTAGCTTATTACGAAGAGTATAAGCTGAGAAAATTGAGATTACGTTGAAATGCTTGCATAAATCATCTATAACTACGTGGATTATAGTTTGAAATTGATATCTCCATCTTTGAAATTGATATCTCCATCTTTGAAATTGGCAGGGAATTGAAATGCTCTCTCTTGGGTCTTTCAAGACTGGCGTCATTCTCAAGTTTACATTGCTATTTGTTTTTAGCATTTTGTTTTCTACCATCCATTGGCTGCATATAAACTAAGCCACTCTTTTTTTACATCATGGGCATTTTTTGAGTGTGCTTATCCCAAAGGCCCAAGCTACTGAGCCTCGTTCATTTATTTATTGAGCTTGATTTACTCTCTCTCTATTGGGTTCTCCAATATTGCAAAGCATTTTTTTATGTCATTTAGATTGTTAGATTTTAGCTGCCAAATGATTAAGCGTGTGTTTCAATTGTATCATTTTTCATTCTCTGTTAACATGGTCTTTGACTCTTCTGTATACATGTGTTTTGCAGGCAGGACTTTTTGTATATGATATTTTCTGGGTCTTCTTCACTCCAGTGATGGTTAGCGTTGCAAAATCGTCTGATGCTCCAATAAAGGTTAGATTTAAAATATGAAAATTTCTGTTTTTCTATCCTTCATGTGAATTTTAATTGTGTATTTTCTTTGATCCCATCAAATGATTATTTTATGGTCATGACTTGGTGACATTGTTATCCCCGGTAAGCTGAATATTGTATGCTGGTGTATTTTCTTGTATAGTGATCTATAATGTTACAATTCATTACTTTTTAGTATATTTATTGGATCTTGTTAAATTTAACAAAAAAAATTGATTTGATTCATTTCTTTTCTTTCATAATTTATAAGATCCTCCATTATCTAGAAATTTGAAGGTGTTCACCCATTACTAATCCATAAAAGGCAGTTTTCAAGATGGTTCTGCCCTTTGTTTATTTATTACTTTTGATAAGTGCTTTGTAGAGTTAAACTTGTTACTCTTGCTTGACTGACGGAACTAAAAATATGGTAATGGACACAGTGTATGTGCATGTGTTTTAAAATGATAAAACGGAACCTTTTATCTCTGGATCAATTCATCATATGCCTTTTTTGCTTCCAACTTTGTATTATGTGTTCAGACACTGAAGATTTTTAGCAACTTGACCCAGTAGTCTTTTGAATTCATGGTTCTAATAAATGGCATACTAAAGATATAGATTTAATAAGATTTATTTGACTTATGCTAAAGTCAGTGATGGTATGTTTCAGGTAGAATTTACCATGTATAATTTTTTACTTCTACCAAATTTTTTTTTCTTACAATGATAACATTGATGTTTGAGCTTTGAAACTTTTGTAAAGTATTCAAAATTTTTACAATTAAATCACTTTTAATTATTTTTAAAGTATAAGATTTTTTATTATGATGAAATTAGGCTATTTCTCAATCATGAAAATAGGGGATATAAATATGTTGTGTTGGATCTCACTCCAAAAGTTGATAAGTTATGAAATAAGTTTTTAAGCAAGCTTATTAAATATTTGATATGAATTTGAGTGACTTGGTTCTTTATTCTATTTTTTGGTAAATAATCATTAAATATGAGTAAAAGTTATTTTTTTTTTTTTGTCTTAGCAACTTGCTTAACACAAATTTTTTATACACATTTTTGTTGTTGTTGGACTAATATAAGTTTTTTTTTGCAGAATGTCAATCACAGTATACATGTATGACGAAGATATTGATGACATGATATTTATTGTTGAGTATGGCCAAGAGTACGGCAAGGAAAATTCAAATATACTTAGTCTTAACCGTCTTTTAATAAATTTTTATAGTTTGTGATAGAAGTACTAATGGTATATTTTCGTTGTGTTAGGATTAATTAATTTTGGTTGTAAATAGTTATTTTTTCTTTGAAATGTAATCAGTTACATTACTTTGAATATTTGTATTTGAACTAATTGTAGTTGAATATAAGTTTAAATAAAAATTTCTTTTTTTTATTATAATTTTAGCAAGATAACTAATATGTCAATTGTATTTTTTTTAATTATTTTGTTAGTAAAAATTAACATCTATAAATTTTAATAATAAAAAATTAATATAAAAGAAATTGAATATTAGAGTTTTAGTGGCGACAAAAGTCGCCACCAAAAATAAATTCTGTGGCGACTTTAATCGCCACTAAAAGTAGACTTTTAGTGGCGATCAAATAAAGTTGTCACTGAAAATAGACTTTCATTGGCGACTTTTAATATTTTAGTGGTGATTTTTATAGTCTTTTGTGACAACTTTAGTCGCCACTAATAGTAAACTTTCAGTGGCGACTCTAAAAGTCGCCACTAAAAACATTTAGCAACGGAGTTATCAGAGACAAGGTGGTGGCGACCAAAAGTTGCCACTGAAAATCTTTAGTGGCGACTTTAGTCGCCGCTAAAAGCGTATATTTTTGTAGTGTTATATGCTACTTAAGGCAACTAAAAACTATACGCTATTTAAAGTAGGATATACTTTTTAAATTTTCAACTAATTTAAATAAGTTATATATTATTCAAATAAGTTCATGTACCATACACCTTTAATTTAGTCAAATAAATTTATAAAATAGTTAAGTAAGTTATAAAATAACTTATTTGACTTGTTAAACATACTCGTAGTACAAATGTCTATTAAAAGTGGTTAAGCGGCCAATCTAAAAAAAAAGTGGTTAAGAGTTATTACCTCCCATATATTTAATGAATTAATTACAACTCAACTTCTATCTACTTAGTGAATTAATTGCAATTGCTTATATGGTAGGGACAAATAATATTATAGGTAAAATAACTTAACCTCGTTAATTGTAGTCTAGTGGTGAAAAATACGAGTAATTAATAAGATGTTTTAAGTTCCAACTCTATTCAGTCATGTGAAAAAAAAATAGCATAACCTTTGAGCTAGGCTTTAGAAACTCAAAAGGATACAATAAAAAACTTTTGGGGGTCTAATATAATAAATTAACTCAAGGAGAAATTATCATGAATACACAATATTAGTGATTTGCATCTCAAATTTATACTTAAGTTATACCCAACTATATGTATAATAGGGCTACTATAATATTTAAACTCATGATAAAATATATTAGTAAGAGTTACACCCTTCTAATTTATTTTTCCTGTTTCTATTTATGTTTGATAATCATCTTTCTAAATAGAATAATCTTACTTATCTAAATAATAAAATTATAATTATACAAAGTCATTAGGTGTATTTTAGTGGTAAGAGATTTGGATAGTTTAAAAAAATTTTAAAGTTTAATCTTTTTTTTTTAAAAATTAATTATGCACAATTAATTATGTGATTTTGTTTTAGTTTGAAAGAAACATGTTTGACAGAGTCTAAATGCAACTAGCATTTTTCCTAGAGTTTAAATAACATTACTCTTCTAATTTTTGTTTTGTTACGTTATACGATTTTTAAATTAATTTCTTTTTGTATCTTAAAAGAAAATTGGAGTTATAAGAAGACCAAACCAAACTAACCGTTAGTATTTGGTTGGGTTGGGTTTGTAATCCCTTGGATTGTAAATTGACCCTATTCAGTTGAATAACTTCACTGGCTTTGGATATAGAATAGAACTCACATATACATCTTGTCCATAGATATCTCGCTTGTGTCTGATATTTTACATATCAATTCAAGTTTTGTATGATTTTTTTTTGAAACTAGAGATAAGGAGATTCGTCAATGAATATTCACATAAACAAAATAGAAGGGCATCTTCACTGCTTATGAGATAATGCACCATTTGAAGAACGAGCAAGGGGGTAAAGATTTTCAAATAGCTTTGAAGCTAGATATGAACAAAGCATATGACTAATTGACTGGGTAGAATGGAAGTTCTTTCAATTTTTTATGTTGAAAATGGAATTTAAAGAAGCTTGGGTAGATTTCAGCATACAATATGTGACTACAGTTTCTTATTCTATTTCTATATACTGAGAATCAACATTCTGTACTCTTTGGTTTTTCTAGAGGACTTTAATAAGAATATCCTCTTTTTCCATATCTTTTAGGATCTGAATCATTTTGTTAACTCTGATTGCACATTTATTTCTAGTTTATTTTTCATTTTGTTCAATTTAGTCCATTATTCTGTTATAGAAACCCAAGTGAATTCAATTGATACGATGTTGTGTGAATAGGTAAAAATTTCATGTACCGGATGCTGAACAATTAAGCACGCAGAACTGTTGTTCCTTCAATCCAAACCTTCAATGGTGGGGCTATGGATATTGTTTATAGGTCTTTCCAAGGTGATTTAGAGCTCAAATCTACTCTATGCTTTGGTGGGATGTGCTTCTCGTATTAGTTTTTGAGGGAGCCTCAATTCTCTTTACCATCTTTAGCTACAGATGGTTCCAAATTCATTGACTAGATAGCAAAGGAAGAAAGCGTTGGCACATGGAAAGATTCTCTTTGTTCTTAATTGCGTTTTGCTATACGTGCAACAGAAGAAATGCATGGAGACTCGGACGGCTCGGTGAAGATTTCTTGAAAACCTGTCACCAATATAGGAAGACTCAAAGGGGATTTCCTAGAACCTATCTATGAACGGGAAGTGTTTGATATAAGGACATTTTAGTTTCCCTTGCATTTGAAAATCTATTTCTTAGATATTCGAATGTAATATATATGAAAATTTTAAAATGTGTTATATATAATGTAAATAATGTAGAACAATCATTTTTTATTCATTTCCTATTCAAATACTTTATACATAGATTCTTATGTACATGAAAAATTAATATACCCATATTCCAAATGCCAGTGTAATTTTTCTACCCAATCCTCATCGTCTTGGGGTTTAAGCCTCATAATCCTTATTTCAAGATTAATTTAGATATTTTTTGTATTCAATGATCGAGAAATATATTTGGGATGGGATTCAAGAGAATCTATTGAGGAACTTCAAGGGAGCTTTAGTGAAACGAATCTATGAAATTAATCAAGTGCATATGTTGGAAGCTAAAGAAGGTATATGTGTTTCAGATTTTTAATTTCTGAACTTATGACTTGAATGTGATGCTAAATTGGTTATTGATGGCTTGAATAAAAGAAAGGATAGCCACTCCTCTTTTGACTCATTGATTTTAAGATATTCAATAGCTTAGAGAAACCTTAATGTTAGGGATGAATATAACCTGCTTACCCAATTGAACCCGACCAAATTTAATTAAAAAAATTGTTTCGGGTCAAGTCGGGTTGGGTTATTCTAGCTTTTGTGATTTGAATTTTTCAAAAAAATTAAATCAGATTTAATCTAATGAGTTTGGTGACTTTTTTTTTTTTTTTTTAATTTTCTTAAACTTGACCCGGCCTAATCAAACAATATGGGTGAGGCTCTGCAAGCACATACACATACACATGCTCGCACGACTAAACAATGTGTACATACACAAGTACACATACATAGGTGCACACGCATGCACACCCACATCCATTTCTCTTTCATTTTTCAAACATGGGTGAGGCTTTGCAATATCAAAATTTGGCCATATTTTAACTAAACAAAACCTCAGCAATTATTAGAATCATGATTCTTCCACCCAGCATGAGGAAGCTATCATCGACCATGAAAAAGCACTCTTATATTTATTTTTGAGAAACCCCACAAATCATGGAATTCCAAGGAACAATACTTATGTAATAATCGTAAAATTGAATGAAAAGGAAATTTAAAATAAAAGAGAGAATTTTGACAATAGAGATAAGAACCGTAGAAAATATGTATATTTATTACATAGAAAAAAAAATTAGAAGTTATATTTTGGCGCGCTATAAGCAAATATATTTTTATTTATGTAGAAATAATTATGATTTGTTAAAAGTAAGTGGATTTTTAAGTAAAAGAAGTATTGTGTTACTTAAAATAATTATACCGGCTTATATTGAATTTTTATGGTATTTTTAGAAATACTCTTTCTTTTAATATGAATAAAGATATTTGTTTAGAAATTTATTTTATTACGATTTTTATCAAGAAAAATTATGATTTAAGAGTTTAACTAAATTTTTATGAGAAAGGAAATTTTTAGAAATTTTTGAGATATTTTATGATGAAAAACGGAATTTATATGAATTTTTATAAACGAAAATCCTATTATAAATTATTTAATAATTATTATTATTTAAAAAAAAAAATTACTGTAGCACTGCACATATATGTCTCGGGTACCAGAGAAGCAGAAAGGAAAAAAAACGCAGCCCCCCATTTTCCATTTTCCCTTTCGATTTTCAAACCCTCATATCTGGAGCTACGGACCTCTGATTGACGAACCGTTTGGACCATTGGACTCGTGGCAACGAGTATTTCAAAATCCACTGATCAATTTTGCCGGAAAGTCGCCGGAAGGTCGCCGGAAAATCGCGTGAATAGTACCTCCAAAGGTAAAACTCCGTCTAATTGCGTTTTAGACTTCGTTTTTACCAAAATTCTTCCCGTAGATAGTCTTAGAATTAGTTTCTATGCTCGAATATAGGGTTTTTAGGTTTCGGCATGAATAGTATTTTCCGGCGAGTGAATAGTATTTTTCGGCATGAATAGTGACATTTAGAATTTATCTAATTTTCATATTATGTCTATATTTTCTAGGTTGTTAAGCCACCACGAGGTGAAATTCTCGCTGTTGTACTCCTAGTAAGGTGAGTGGGTTTTTCATACTATAGCGCATGTTTTAGGAATTTGATTTATAACTCTCTCGTATGATTTTAACTAGTTGGAATGTATGTTAAATTGTTTTACCGCTTTGAAAACCAATATGTTCCAACCATGTTAGAAATTGTAAATTTCAATTCTAGTTGAACCCTAGGTATGCAGGGCAAGCATCTAGACTATTAATTCTCCATTTGAGCTAGATTTATAGAAATGCGAACTTAGTCATAGAAATGAACTAAGTTAGCCATGAAGTGATTTGATGCATGATAAGCATCTATGTAACGTCTACGGACGATCTATGTTTAAAAAGGGAAAGTTTATGATTTTAAAGGTCTCCATAGGAATTCATGGATGAGATATATTTTAGAATAGAGTTTTATGCATGAAAAGAGTTAGATGGAGAATTATAGCTTTATTGTAAAGTTATTGAAATGTTTTACTTTAAACTCTCTGAATAGCATATTTCAAATGTTTTCTATTGGAGGGACCCTTTTAGATCACTGTTAGCTAGCCGCAGGTAGTGCTAGCCTTGGTGCACCATGATCATGTTAAGGCTTCGGCCTAGGATATTGTGACGGGCATATGACTGCCTAAGACACAAAATTTAGGGTGGACTTATGTCTACGCCTACAGTGATTGCCATACCCATTGTTATGTGCTTAGGAAATATAGGGTGGACTTATGTCTACGCCTACAGTGATTACCTTACCCTTGCTGTGTGCTTGGGGAAAATGATAGATCTGTCAGGAAGAACTCCAATAAACTAGTGCATTTTTTTTTAAGATTAAATATTTCTAAAATACCTCATTCATCATTGTTCTTCCATAAGTATCTTCATTTATTACTTACCATGCATAATTGATTTGCTTACAGTTATTGATTTAATCCTGTTTTATCATTTGAATTGTTTAGCATTCTTTCAATAAATTACGGTTAAATGTTTAATGTTTTCTATACCTTGATTTCAATTATTTAATTAATTGCGAAATATTCGTGCTTAATTTGCCATGTTTCTGTTATAGTATGATTTACCCATTCACTGAGATGTGGTAATCTCACCCCTCTTCTGTTTTCTCCCCACAGATAGTCAAAGAAACACTGATCCAGCTACAACTCCATATGAGGCTAAATATAGCATTGGTGAGCCCCAGTTTGGGCAAGACTCCGTTGTATTGGTTGTATAGTTTAAGTGTATGTCTAGTGTATCTCCATGAACTTACAGGCAGGATCCTCGCTTCTTGTGTTGTTTGAAAAATGGTTTTAAGTTTTACAATAATGTTTGTACTATGAGGCCATGGGCCAAGTTGAATCAAGGATGTTGGATTCATGAAATATATATATATATATATATATATATATATATATATATATATATATATATATATATATATATATATATATATACAGTATTTTCTTATATTGGATGTGGCGTATGTGGCCAGTTATATTTATTATGTACTCTGGATTGTGTGCTGGATGTTTGTGCATGCTATGTGTTAGGCTTGCGGTTAGGGGGAAACCCTTATGCCGTGCCGGTCATGTGTTCCATCATTTGGGGCCGTGACAGAGTGGTATCAGAGCATTAGGTTTCCCTGTGTTCATGGAGTAACGGACCTTTAGGTAGGACTTTGAGTATGGGTATGAATCCGGACATGCTTATACTCACGGTGCTGCTAAAGGGGTTCGATAGGATGTTGTCTTTTTGTTTAAGTAAGTAAGTTTATAGTATGCTATGTTGGCATGGTTAAGTGATGGTTGGGTTATCTCTGTTTTGTAGCGAGATGTCACCAAGAACGAGATCAAAGGTTAGGCAACCCGCGGTTCAAGAGCAGATGGCTGAAGAGTCTGCTCAGTCCGTAGTACCCGTGCTTAGAGGCCGAGGTAGAGGACGTGGCAGAGGCCGAGGTAGAGGTCGTGGCAGAGGCCGACCTAAAGCCAGTGCAAGAGGCAGTGGCAGGGGTGTAAGAGCTGCTGAAGCAGCCGAACAAGCTGAGTTGAGCAGTGAGCAAACTGAGACTCCCAGGACGGGAGAAATGTCTTCTCACCCCTGGGATGATGTGATAGCCCAGATGCTGGTAACCATGCAGGGTATGTAGCGGGCAATAGAGACTCTAGCCGAGAGAAAGGGATGGGCAAGATAGAAGGGATCCACAACAGCCTGAAATTGCTACCTCCGTTCCAGAACCAGTTATGTCACGGCCCCAAATGATGGAACACATGACCGGCACGGCATAAGGGTTTCCCCCTAGCTGCAAGCCTAACACATAACATGCACAAACATCCAGCACACAATTCAGAGTACATAATAAATATAACTGGCCACATATGCCACATCCAATATCAGAAAAATACTGTATCTACATATATATATATATATATATATATATATATATATATATATATATATATATATATCTCATGAATCCAACATCTGTGATTCAACTTGGCCCATGGCCTCATAATATTCATGTGATTCAACTTGGCCCAAGGCCTCATAATACCAACATTGTTGTAAAATATAAAACCGTTTTCCAAACAACACATCAAAATACGCAAGAAAGCGAGGATCCTGCCTGTATGTTCATGGAGATACTCTAGACATAACTAAATTAAACAAACAGTACAAAAGAGCCTTGCCCAAACTGGGGCTCACCAACACTATCTTCAGCCTCCTACGAAGCTGTAGCTGGATCAAAGTCTCTTTGACTATCTGTGGGGAGGAAACAAAAGAGGGGTGAGATTACCACATCTCAGTGAATGAGTAAATCATACTATAACTGAAACAGGGCAAACCAAGCACGAGTGTTTCGCAATGGGTTTAATAATTGAAATCCAAATGTAAAGATAATAATAGAAACATTAAGCATTTAATCATAATTTATTGAAAGAATGCTAAACAGTTCAAATGTATGTTCAAAAGATAAAACATGATTAAATCAATAACCGTAAGAAAATCAATTATGCATGGTAAGTAATAAATGAAGATATTTATGCAATAACAATGATGAATGAGCTTGTTTAGAAATATTTAATCTTTAAGAAAAATACATCAGTTTATTGGAGGTCTTTCCTAACAGATCTATCATCTCTCCCAAGCACACAGCAAGGGTAGGGTAATCACTGTAGGCGTAGACATAAGTCCACCCTAAATCCCCCAAGCACACAGCAAGGGTATGGTAATCACTGTAGGCGTAGACATAAGTCCACCCTAAATTCTCCAAGCACATAGCAAGGGTATGGCAATCACTGTAGGCGTAGACATAAGTCCACCCTAAATCCCTGTGTCTTAGGCAGTCATATGCCCGTCACAGTATCCTAGGCCGAAGCCTTCATATGACCATGGTGCATCAGGGCTAGCACTACCTGCAGCTAGCTAACAGTGATCTAAAAGGGTCCCTCCAATAGAAAACATTTGAAATATGCTATTCAAAGAGTTTAAAGTAAAATATTTCAATAACTTTACAATAAAGCTATAATTTTCCATCTAGCTCTTTTCATGCATAAAATTCCGTACTAAAATATATCTCATCCATGAATTCCCATGGAGACCTTTATCATCATAAACTTTCCCTTTAAACATATCGTCCGTAGACGTCACATAGATGTTCATCATGCATCAAATCATTTCATGGCTAACTTAGTTCATTTCTTTGACTAAGTTCGCATTTCTATAAATTTAGCTCAAATGGAGAATTATCAGCCTAGATGCTTGCCCTGCATACCTAGAGTTCAACTAGGATTTAAATTTATAATTTCTAACATGGTTGGAATATATTGGTTTTCAAAGCGGTAAAACAATTTAGCATACATTCCAACTAGTTAAAATCATACGAGAGAGTTATAAATCAAATTCTTAAAACATGCGCTATAGTATGAAAAACCCACTCACCTTACTAGGAGTCCAACAATGAGAATTTCACCTCGTGATGGCTCAACAACCTAGAAAACATAGACATAACATGAAAATTAGAAAACTCTAAATGTCACTATTCACGCCAGAAAATACTATTCACTCACCGGAACACTATTCATGCCGAAACCTAAAAACCCTATATTCTAGTATAGAAACTAATTCTAAGACTATCTATGGAAAGAAGTTCGGTAAAACGGAGCCTAAAACGCGATTAAACGGAGTTTTACCTTGGAGGTTACTATTCATGCGATTTTCCAGCGACAATTCGGCGACTTTCTAGCGAAATTGATCGGTGGGATTTGTAGCTCTTCTTCCCGCGAGTCCAACGGTACTTTACTTGCTCAAATCGGACGTCTGGATGATGAGATATTTTAGAGAGAAGTTTGCGAAAAATTTTAGAGAGAGAGAGGAAGGTCCAGCAATGGAGGAAATGAAGGAAAAAGGAGGGGGGACAGCAAAAAAATGCCTCTCTGACGAATCTCGCCGCGGCGAGATTGCTGGTCCACGATTTTCGCCGGTGGCGAGCATATTTTCGCCGCGGCGAGTTTGGAAACAAGAAATCTCATGCTCTCGGGAAAATGCTGCAGCATTCTCGCCGCGGTGAACTTCATTTCGCCGAATTTGACAAAATGTCCAACATAAAAGTTGTAGCCCTTTCTCTTAGCTTTCCGCAGCCACTTGAATCACCTAATTTGGAGTTCATATGAAGGAGTTATGCATAAAATAGTGAGCAAAGGTCCAGACCACACTATGCTGCGATTTTTGCCTCTTATCACTATAATATTCACGGAATTAGCAAACGTTCCCAACATCAAAGTTGTAGATATATATCTTATAGTTCATTAGAAATTGGAATCAATTAATTTTGATTTCGTATGAGAGAGTTAGGCTTATATGATTGACGAAAGGTCAGAAGAAAAGATCAGAAACGCTCTAAAATTTTACATTGTTCTCAACTTCCTTGTTTCAAATGATTTGTACTTAACGTTCAAATGTTTGGGTTATTACAAGTTAGGTCCGTGGAGCAGCATGTGAGACCTGCTGAGAGGGAAGTGGAACTATCTGAGTTCCTGAAACTGAAACCACCAACCTTTAAGGGGTTGTTGGCTAGTGAAGATCCCTAGAAGTTTATAGAGGATACTGAGAAGATCTGCGAGGTTCTTAAGTGTCCAGAGATCTGCTCAATAGAGTTGGCATCCTTCCAGTTGTCTGGTGTAGCGCAGGTATGGTTCAAGACCATGATGCGCGGAAGGGGAGCTACAGCGCCACCTTTAAGATGGCCAGAGTTCAAGGAAGTTTTCATGGAGAGGTTTGTGCCTCAGAGTATACGAGATGCCAAGTGTCAGAAATTTGTGGAATTGAAGCAGACTCCCGGTATGACAGTCACAGAGTATGACTATCGCTTCACACAGCTGTTGCCGTATGCACCGCATATGGTCCCTACTGAAAGGGACATGATCAAGAAATTTATCCAGGGGTTGATACCAGCATTGTTTAAATCAGTGGCACCCCAGATAAAGCAATTTCCTAATTATGCAGAGGCTATGGACTGTGCAAGAATGATGGAGACTAGGCATTTGGCCGATGTCGAGAGTGCCAAGCTGAGAAAGAGGGATAGAGACGGGAGCTCCAAAGGAGGGCAAAGTTCTCATTCCCAAAGACCACGATTTCAGGGCCAGCAGCGCCCAGCACCACAGAATGTTGGGAACCCCAACCAGAGACCAGATGCGAGTGGTAGGCTAGGTCTTAGCCAAGGAAACACCAGGTATCCAGGACAACCAAGACCAAGAGCCATTCAGCAGAACATGCCACAATGCCCTATTTGTGGCAACCATCATTTTGGTCAGTGCTGCAGGGAGATGGTTGTTTGCTATCATTGTAACCAACCTGGACACATGAAGAGGGAATGTCCTCATTTGTATGGCCCAAGCCAAGGGCCAACTCGACCGGCTTTGCTACCAACCCCAGTGGCAGCTCATCCTATAAGGACTATACCGGGCCAAGCAAGTAGCAGAGGTACTGGTAGAGGGATGATGGGCCGAGGTCAAAACCAAGCAGGCCGAGGTGAACCGAGGATTTTTGCTCTTACCAGGCAGGATGCACAAGCTTCGAATGCGGTCATGACAGGTACTCTTTCGGTTTGCCTACATGAAGCATATGTTTTGTTTGACCCCGGGTCTACATATTCCTATGTCTCCCCTAGTTTTGTTAAGAGTTTGGGTAAAGATCCGATTAGGATGGATGTCCCTTTCTTTGTAACCACCCCGGTCGGTGATTATTTGCCAGTAGAGCATGTATGCAAATCATGTAAAGTGTCAGTGGGTGATAGGGAGACATCTGCTGATTTGATCATCCTAGACATGGTCGACTTTGATGTAATCCTCGGAATGGATTGGTTGACAGCATGTTATGCTACCTTGGATTGCTATGAGAAGGCAATCAAGTTCAACTTTCCAAGTGAATTTCCTTTCCGGTTCCAGTGTGATCGAAGTAAAGCTCCAAGTAACCTGATTTCAGTCTTGGGTGCTCAGAAGATGTTGAAGAAGGGATGCCAGGGATACTTGGCATATGTTAGAGATGTGGATGGGAAGGTACCGGATGTAGACAAGATGACAGTGGTAAGAGAATTCCTGGATGTCTTCCCAGAAGAGTTGCCAAGATTACCTCCTGAACGAGAGATAGAGTTTGGTATCGACCTTATTGCAGAGGCTCGACCAATTTCTATACCGCCTTACAGGATGGCACCCACAGAGCTTAAAGAGCTAAAGAGTCAGTTGCAGGATTTGTTGGATAAGGGCTTTATCAGGCCGAGTACTTCTCCATGGGGTGCTCCAGTTCTTTTTGTGAAGAAGAAAGATGGGTCTTTGCGACTTTGCATTGACTATCGGCAACTGAATAAACTAACGGTGCGCAATAATTACCCTTTGCCCAGGATTGATGATCTGTTTGATCAATTTCAAGGAGCGAAATGTTTCTCCAAGATTGATCTGAGGTCAGGGTATCATCAGTTGAAGATTAGGAAGGAGGATATTTCCAAGACAGCTTTTAGGACCCGTTATGGTCATTATGAGTTTTTGGTTATATCTTTTGGACTAACTAATGGACCAGCTGCTTTTATGGACTTAATGAACAGGGTGTTCAAGCTATTCTTAGATCAGTTTGTCATTGTGTTCATTGATGACATCTTGGTTTATTTTAAAGATCATGAGGAGCATGAACAGCACCTACGGGTCATTATGCAGATTTTGAGGGATCAGCAATTGTATGCCAAGCTCTCTAAGTATGAGTTCTGGTTGGACAGTGTTATGTTTCTGGGGCATGTAGTCACGAAGGACGGCATTCAAGTAGACCTTGAGAAGGTAGAGGCAGTACAGTAGTGGCCTCGCCCAGTTAGTATGACGGAGATCTGAAGTTTCTTGGGTCTAGCAGGGTATTACCGGAGGTTCATCAAGGATTTCTCCAGGATTGCTGCTCCTTTGACCAGATTAACCAGGAAGGGAGTTAAGTTTGAGTGGTCGAATGCATGCGAAGAAAGTTTTCAGACCTTGAAGAAGTGTCTAACCACAACCCCAGTTCTAACTATCCCAACGGGCACTTGAGGATACTCAGTATACTGTGACGCCTCAAGGGTGGGCTTGGGTTGTGTGTTAATGCAGAATGGGCATGTTGTAGCCTATGCATCTAGGCAGCTCAGGAAGCACGAACAGAACTATCCTACACATGATCTGGAGATGGCGGCAGTGGTCTTTGCCTTGATGATTTAGAGGCACTATCTCTATGGTGAACCCTGTGAGATTTACACGGACCACAAGAGCCTCAAGTACATCTTTCAACAAAGGGATCTTAACTTGAGACAGAGGAGGTGGATGGAGTTGGTGAAGGACTATGACTGCACTATCTTGTACCATCCAGGCAAGGCCAATGTGGTAGCAGATGCTTTGAGCAGAAAGTCAATGGGGAGTCTAGCCCATATCACCCTACTTCGGAGGCCGTTGGTAAGGGATATTCATCGGCTAGAAGGTGAGGAGATGCGCTTTGAAGTGAAGGAGCCAGGGGTATTGTTAGCCTACATGCAGCTACACTCTCCACTGGTTGAGCAGATTAAGGCAGATCAGGACAAGGATGCTAACCTGTCCAAGCTCAAGGATGAAGCTAGGAATAATCAGACTTCTGAATTCAGCGTGGATGCTGAAGGAGTGTTAAGATGTGGGAAGCGCTTGTGTGTACCCGATGTGGATAGCTTGAGGAAGCAGATTTTGGAGGAGGCACATCAATCAGCCTATACTATCCACCCAGGAACAAATAAGATGTACAGTGACCTCAAGGACTTGTATTGGTGGAATGGAATGAAGAAGGATGTAGCAAACTTTGTGGCTCAGTGCTTGGTTTGTTAGCAGGTGAAAGCTGAACACCAGAAGCCTGCCGGTTTGCACCAACAGATTGAGATACCGGAGTGGAAGTGGGAAATGATTACTATGGACTTCGTTACAGGGTTACCAAGGACCCCTAAGGGTTATGACTCAGTATGGGTGATAGTGGATCGAATGACCAAGTCATCCCACTTCTTACCAGTGAAGACTACCTTTAATGCGGCTCAGTATGCAAGCCTGTATCTGAGTGAAATTGTCAGATTGCATGGAGTCCCTGTATCCATCATATCTGATCGAGGTCCACAGTTTACGGCAAGGTTTTGGAAAGCTTTTCAAGAAGCTTTGGGAACGAGGTTGGATCTAAGCACCGTTTTTTATCCCCAAACAGATGGCCAGTCAGAACGCACGATTCAGATTCTGGAGGATATGCTTAGAGCATGTATATTGGATTTTGGTGGTAGTTGGGAAGGATACCTGCCATTAGTTGAGTTTGCATACAACAACAGTTATCAAGCCAGTATTCAGATGGCACCTTTTGAAGCTCTTTATGGGAGAAGATGCCGATCTCCCGTTGGATGGTTTGAAGTTGGAGAAGCCAAGCTGCTAGGGCCAGACTTGGTGCAAGATGCCATAGAGAAGGTTAAGCTGATAAGGGAACGGCTTTTAACTGCACAAATTCGTCAGAAGTCTTATGTGGACCATAGGCGTCGGGAGTTGGAATTTTCTCTAGGCGATCACGTGTTCCTCAGAGTTTCACCCATGAAGGGAATCATGCGGTTTGGTAAGAAAGGGAAGTTAAGCCCAAGGTATATTGGACCTTTTGAAGTTCTGGATAGGGTAGGAGCAGTGGCATACCGCCTAGCCCTACCACCTGGGTTGAGTGAAGTGAATCCAGTATTCCATGTCTCGATGTTGAGGAAGTATCTACCCGACCCATCTCATGTGATTCAATTGCAAGAAATCCTTTTGGATGACAAGTTGGCCTACGAAGAGAAACCCGTGGCCATTGTTGATAGACAAGTGAAAAAGTTGAGATCTAAGGATATCCCTACAGTGAAGGTGATTTGGCAGAATCATTTCAAAGAGGAAGTTACGTGGAAAGTAGAGGATGTCATGAGAGAAAAGTATGCACAGCTGTTCCAAGAGTAGTCATATGTTTTCATGTTGTTGGTTTTTGTAAAATTCGGGGACCGAATTTCTTTAAGGGGGGAAGAATGTAATAACTGTAAAATTGAACGAAAAGGAAATTTAAAATAAAAGAGAGAATTTTGACAATAGAGATAAGAACCGTAGAAAATATGTATATTTATTACATAGAAAAAAAATATTAGAAGTTATGTTTTGGCGCGCTATAAGCAAATATATTTTTATTTATGTAGAAATAATTATGATTTGTTAAAAGTAAGTGGATTTTTAAGTAAAAGAAGTATTGTGTTGCTTAAAATAATTATACCGGCTTATATTGAATTTTTATGGTATTTTTAGAAATACTCTTTCTTTTAATATGAATAAAGATATTTGTTTAGAAATTTATTTTATTACGATTTTTATCAAGAAAAATTAAGATTTAAGAGTTTAACTAAAGGTTTATGAGAAAGGAAATTTTTAAAAATTTTTGGGATATTTTATGATGAAAAACGGAATTTATATGAATTTTTATAAACGAAAATCCTATTATAAATTATTTAATAATAATAATTATTTTTTTAAAATAAAAAAATTACTGTAGCGCTGCACATATATGTCTCGGGTACCAGAGAACCAGAAAGGAAAAAAAACGCAGGCCCCCATTTTCTATTTTCCCCTTCGATTTTCAAACCCTCATATCTGGAGCTACGGACCTCTAATTGACGAACCGTCTGGACCATTGGACTCGTGACAACGAGTACTTCAAAACTCACCGATCAATTTTGCCGGAAAGTCGCCGGAAGGTCGCCGGAAAATCGCGTGAATAGTACCTCCAAAGGTAAAACTCCGTTCAATTGCGTTTTAGGCTTCGTTTTTACCGAAATTCTTCCCGTAGATAGTCTTAGAATTAGTTTCTATGCTCGAATATAGAGTTTTTAGGTTTCGGCATGAATAGTATTTTCCGGTGAGTGAATAGTATTTTCCGGCATGAATAGGTCACGTTTAGAATTTATCTAATTTTCATATTATGTCTATGTTTTCTAGGTTGTTAAGCCACCACGAGGTGAAATTCTCGTTGTTGGACTCCTAGTAAGGTGAGTGGGTTTTTCATACTATAGCACATGTTTTAGGAATTTGATTTATAACTCTCTCGTATGATTTTAACTAATTGGAATGTATGTTAAATTGTTTTACCGCTTTGAAAACCAATATGTTCCAACCATGTTAGAAATTGTAAATTTCAATCCTAGTTGAACCCTAGGTATGCAGGGCAAGCATCTAGACTATTAATTCTCCATTTGAGCTAGATTTATAGAAATGCGAACTTAGTCATAGAAATGAACTAAGTTAGCCATGAAGTGATTTGATGCATGATAAGCATCTACGTAACATCTACGGACGATCAATGTTTAAAAAGGGAAAGTTTATGATTTTAAAGGTCTCCATGAGAATTCATGGATGAGATATATTTTAGAATAGAGTTTTATGCATGAAAAGAGTTAGATGGAGAATTATATCTTTATTGTAAAGTTATTGAAATGTTTTACTTTAAACTCTCTAAATAGCATATTTCAAATGTTTTCTATTGGAGGGACCTTTTTAGATCACTGTTAGCTAGCCGCAGGTAGTGCTAGCCCTGGTGCACTATGATCATGTTAAGGCTTCGGCCTAGAATATTGTGACGGGCATATGACTGCCTAAGACACAAAATTTAGGGTGGACTTATGTCTACGCCTACAGTGATTGCCATACCCATTGCTATGTGCTTGGGGAATATAGGGTGGACTTATGTCTACGCCTACAGTGATTACCTTACCCTTGCTGTGTGCTTGGGGAAAATGATAGATCTGTCAGGAAGAACTCCAATAAACTAGTGCATTTTTTTTAAAAATTAAATATTTCTAAAATACCTCATTCATCATTGTTCTTGCATAAGTATCTTCATTTATTACTTACCATGCATAATTGATTTGCTTACAGTTATTGATTTAATCCTGTTTTATCATTTGAACTGTTTAGTATTCTTTCAATAAATTACGGTTAAATGTTTAATGTTTTCTATACCTTGATTTCAATTATTTAATTAATTGCGAAATATTCGTGCTTAGTTTGCCCTGTTTCTGTTATAGTATGATTTACCCATTCACTGAGATGTGGTAATCTCACCCCTCTTCTGTTTTCTCCCCACAGATAGTCAAAGAAACACTGATCCAGCTACAGCTCCATAGGAGGCTAAATATAGCATTGGTGAGCCCCAGTTTGGGCAAGACTCCGTTGTATTGGTTGTATAGTTTAAGTGTATGTCTAGTGTGTCTCCATGAACTTACAGACAGGATCCTCGCTTCTTGTGTTGTTTGAAAAATGGTTTTAAGTTTTACAATAATGTTTGTACTATGAGGCCATGGGCCAAGTTGAATCAAGGATGTTGGATTCATGAAATATATATATATATATACAGTATTTTCTTATATTGGATGTGGCGTATGTGGCCAGTTATATTTATTATGTACTCTGGATTGTGTGCTGGATGTTTGTGCATGCTATGTGTTAGGCTTGCGGCTAGGGGGAAACCCTTATGCCGTGCCGGTCATATGTTCCATCATTTGGGGCCGTGACAACTTATGTCTGGCATTTCATCAAACACCCTGTCTACCTGGCTCATATATGAAAATTTAGAAAACAAGTCAAGCAAAGCACTTGCTACAAATGTATAAGTTCAAACTCATGTTTCCAAATAAACCATGTGTTCAAGGAGTTTCTTAATCTCAGAGGAAACTAACAAAGCAAGGTTAATGAGAAGAGAGAGAGAGAGAGAGAGAGTAACCAAAATAAGCAATTAAGTTATGACAACAAAATATATTGAATGTAACAATTAGCCATTTATCATTAATTATAAATAATGGATACTTCACAAAATGAATGGTCTTTGTGTTCAACATATATTAGATATTCATACTAGACATGCTTCAAATTTATCATGTCACAGGTCTATATGAGTTTTGGTATTTCTTAAATTAAACCACTAAGATTGAGATGAAGCCAATACAAACCTCTCCGTGCTCCCGACATGTTAGCTTTATGTAGTTGCTTTAGTAATTTGTCAATGGAATACAGGTGACTGGGCCAAAATCCATCGGAACCTACACCTAATAGTACCATTAATTTCTTGAACTTCAGTATGGAATGTAATTTTTTTTTAATATTTGATCACAATACACAAATCATTAGAAAAAATTTGAAAAAACGTAAACAATTAAGAATGGTCAGCATTTTTATGAGGTGAAAAACAAGGAGAAAGGCAGAGAAATAATCTTCTGTGTTTTAGGCGCGATTTTCATATTGAACAAGGGAATGGTCAACTTTATACTTAAGGACAAATTGTATCATAAATTTGATTTCATTAGGGGCGTGATTTTTCTTGTAATTTGATGGCTCTACTTTGGGAAGGATTAGGAAGACGAACCTAAGATATTGTTTATAAAATGCTTCAGAAGAAGCAAAGGGCTATGAAATTGATTATGATGCTGTTTGCTAACAACACATTCTTCACAAACTTCAAATGGAGTTGTAATTTAAGGAAGACCAGTCACCATATTTTTCTGCCATAGAGTCTTTAATCCACCAAAGTTTAGGTGACCATAGCTAAAATGTCAAAGCCGTGCGTCACCCTTCAATTTTGCTTAAAAGCATGAATGAGTGATGTAAAGTGGTAACATATGATTTTCCGTATTCGTCATACTCCATCTTTAATAGAAATCTCGTACCTCTTTTCTTGCAACTGACCAACACTAAATAAGTTGGTCTTCAAGTCTGGAACAAAGAGAACATTAGAGATAGTATGAGTAGAAATTCCTTTGGTGTGGATTGTCACCCTTCCTTTTCCCATAACTAAGACTCTAGAATTGTCACCAAATTTCACATTATTGCGAAATGACTCATATTAATAAAAAAATGCAGACTTGTCTCCACACATATGATTGCTACATCCTGTGTTTAACTACCATAAATTTTTGTCAATTTCCTCTTTCGTATGACAAACCATTAACAAGGATACTTCTTCTTCCTTCTCCGTAAGATTAGACATTTCTCCATGTTTTCTATTTAGATTGGTGCGACACTTGAACTTGTAATGGCCATACCGATGACATCTATAGCACTCCACATTGGACTTATCCTCTGATCTTGGTCTATGAGAAATTGAGTGGTAGCCTCCTCGTCCTCTTCCTCTTCTTATTCCAATCCAACGAAATTGTTTATCTTGGTATTAATTTCCTCGATCATTATTTGATCTGCCTCTGCCTCTATTACCTTTTCCTCCTTTATCACTGCCTGCACCTCTGTTGCCTCGACCTTCTTTACCTGTACCTCGATCTTTTGATTGATTTGGTGTAGTAGCGTCGTTGTCAATTGAAGCTTTCAAAGCTTGCTCCTTATTGTCCTGCTGGATCAACTTTTGCTCATGGACAAGTAATGAACCTTGGAGTTCATCAATTGAGAGTTGATCAATGTTCTTTGACTCTTCAATTGAACACACTATATAATTGAATTTTAGTGTCATTGATCAAAGGAATTTTTTGATTATTGTTACGTCTTCCATCTTCTAGCCATGAATACGCATTTTGTTGATAATTGTCATTATTCTTGAGAAAAAATCGGAAACCGTCTATCATGATTTCATGTAGAGTATTTCAAATTCTGTACGAAATGCTTGAAGTTGCTGCCTCTTTGCTCTTGTTGTTCCTTGGTATTTCTGCTTCATGGAATCCTAAATATGTTTAGAGGTGTCCTTGCAAAGAATTGTTTCCAGAATTGTACGGTCAATGGCTTGAAAGATATAGTTCTTTGTCTTGAAGTCTTTTAACTTCAGTGCATCTAGGTCTGCCTATTGTGCATATGTCAAAATGACTTATTCTCTTGGTTCTTGTATGCCACTTTTGACGATCAGCCAATACTCTTTTGACCTTAAAAAGGTTCCCGTCAGTATGCTCCAATGATCATAGTGATTGTCAAAGCGTGGAATTACAGGTTGAACAAAACTGGTATCTATTGCCATGTGTTGTTGCCCCTTTTTTTTGCCTTTCTGCTTCTTCTTTTTCGCGTCTCTGCTTCTCCTGCGTAACTTCTTCCATGTTCTTTCTTCCTTTTTTTTAACGTCGCTCACGAGTAGCTTCTAACCTCTTGTATTTCAGCGTTATGCTTCGTCTCAGTTTCCTCCTTTACGTTCGTCTTTAGCTGCCATTCCTCTGTGTCGTGCTTCTCTGTTCCTTGTTTCTATTTTTTTTCCTACGTTGTTTCTGCTGCCATAGCATTCACGAGCTATTCTGTTTTTTTTTTTTTTGCTTCCGCTTAACTGCTTCTGCGTTCGTTGTACTTTTGCTTCCACTTTGTTCTGCTACTACCTATGGATGCCGAGGAGTTCTTCTGCGTCGTTGCTCAGCTCTGTTCTTTCCTTGGCCATTGCTGCATTATTCTTTCGCATCGCGTTCTTCCCTTGGCTGCTGCATTATTTCTCAGTTTTAAGCTTCGCTTCCCACTTTTTCTTCACTCACTTAATTGTCTACTATTAAAAAGTGAAGAAACAGAAGATTTTATTGACTCTTAAATCTACAGTACAATGACACAATACTCTACTCTATTTATAGAGCTACCATTCCAACGGTTACATGCATAGATAAAGGAATAAACTTCCACTAATTCTTAACAAAGTGCCTAACGTGCAGAAAGTTCATTTGTTAAACATGTAACAAATTCTGATGACTCCTATAGACTCAGTAAAAGCCAAAGACCCACTAACAATAAACTTAATGTTGACTAGGATGATGATTTAACAGAAATATTTTCAACAGGGTCATACTTAGAAAACTGTCGACAGCTTAGAGGTTCATCATCAAATTATTTCATGAAGGCTTTGTATTTATCTCTACAGAGTGGTAGGTTCTGGTTCCCTGCTCAACTCTACCAGGTAAAAATGCCAATAGACACGGGCTATAGCTAATTCAATTGGATGTCTTGTAATGTTTAATATAAGATTCTTTCTATATATACCATATTTGATGTATATCATGTAGCAAAAGAATTCTAAAATAAGATTGATTGTCAGAAATCAAAATACTTAAAAGCTCATAACTTTGGACTCAGTTAGAATTATGGAATTCATATTATGTCAACGAAAAGCTCATTTTTATCCCATTCTCATCCCAACTAAGCGGTTGATGTCATTTTGAAACTCAAGATTTATCATTTTAGCATAATTATGAGACTGTTTTAGAAATTATCTATTTTTTAGTATTTTCGTAATTTTTATTATTGTAATATTTTCTTGTTGCAATTATGAGTTCTAATTAAAACTCTATAAATAAATTATTTTGTGTTTAATTTGAGACTTGTAATCAATTCATCAATTCCGTAGAATTTAATTCACTATTTCTTATTCACGCTGTTTGTTAATATCTTATGTTGCAGAGTAATCGACTACACCACTATGTCCTCCTTAGCTATGACTCCAAAACGGACACCTTTGAAGCATGGTATGGGAAGAATTGCTTCCTCTGACTTTGTCAGTTATTAATTAAGATGATTTTCTCTTAAGATGAATGCATTTTTTTATTACAGACAATAGCATTGTGGTTGGCTTTTTATAAGGAAAAACCTTGAATGGGATAGAGTAAGAGCATCTCCAATTTAAAATCCTCCAAACATTCTTCATATCTCTGATTTAGACAATTTGAAACCCGGGGATCTCATTGAGATCCAAGTTGAGCAAATAGAGAGGTCCCTTATGGTACGTATCTGAACTATCTCTTTTATGTAAGATAGAATTTATAACACTATAAACAAGAATGATAAGAAGCCTCCTTGCATTCTTCATTGAAGTAAGATGTTGAAGTGAACATTTTGAACTATCCCTTGTCTTCAACTTTCTCAAAATAGATGGCTCTTCCATAAGGTAAGTGAAAGAAGGGGTTGTAAAAGTAAAAAGAAAATCTAGACAAATATATATTAAACTCTAAAAGTTCTTTGATCACGAATCAGATCAAAAGCTTACACTTTATCGTTTAACCACACCAATCCAATATAAAGTGCGCATAGTCCAAAAAATAGAAATCACATAAATAATTCGGTCTCATGAATGTCTATCTATGAAGTGTAGGTATACAAAAAATGGTTCTGTACCTACACTAGGTACGAATGGGATACAAGTACTATTGGGATACGGCAAAATACGTACCCCATACATACCCTAACATAAGAAAAGAATTCAATCCTAAAGAAGCTTTGAAATTACCTAACTCTCCAACTCCCATGCTCATGCATCGCTCATCACCATCGACGATTTTTGGGGCGAGGGGCTGGGCTTTGGAACTGTTATAGGTTATACATATTTATTATTTTATATAAGTTTGTTTTGCCATACCCATACTTGTACCTGCAACCTGTACGAGTACCTGTATCCGTACCTATGCAACACTAATGTCTATTAAAATAGATTATATAATAGTTAATTTTTCCCAGAACATAAAAATTAATAGAAGCCCACAATTAAAAAATTTCTTAAACTTATATTCATGTTTTGAATAGAAAAGTCTTTATATTATGACATCAGCATGCGATGAAGGTATTTTTCATATTGGTGGTATGGTGTTATAGGTCACCTGGAAACGTGATGAGGATGAGAATAATTGTGGGTGTCAGTGAAGCGGTGAGAAACCTCAAATCTATTTGCTTTTCTTGGATTTTTTTTTTTGCTATTAGTATTATGGGTTTTAATTACTGGGTTCTGATAGACATGATGGTGGTGGAGTTCAGGCAATACTCTGCTGGGGCACGAATGAGACACGTAGTGCTAAGTAGAAAGAACTATGGGGAACAACATGATGCAATGGGTCGCTTCTTTGGAGGAATTAGACAACTTGAGAGTGAGGAAGAAATTGGTCTATGGAGGAAGTTCTTCCCTCGTCAAACTCCGGTACAACATGATTTATTTTTCTGCATGCAATAAGAGAGAGAGAGAGAGAGAGAGAGAGAGAGAGAGAGAGAGAGAGAGAGAGAGAATCTATTTTATTTCTTAAAAAATGAATTTTTGTGTGTATGTTTGTGTGTGAGAATCTATCTTATTTCTTAAAAATTGAAACTTTTTAGTAATTTAAATTAAAACAAGAATTCTTTTTAAAATTTATGGAATATTTACTCATACTTTCTCAAATTTTAAAAAACTACATTAACATATTTTATTTTAAATTTTCATATGTATCAATTTAATTTTTTTTAAATAATATATAATGTATTAAATTAAGTTATTTATGAATATTTAGGAGAAAAAGTAAATACGTTATAAATTCCATAAATAATATTTTGGATGAAAGAGATGTTTTCATATAAATTAAAATAATAAGATGTGTGAGTGTAAGTTTTAAAATGTTCAAGAGAAGTAAATATAATTTTTTTTTCTTTTTGGATTTACTGTATTAGACTTTGCAAATGCTTAATAAAATAATCTCTTGTTATATTTTATGGCAGATGCTGGCTAATGCTGTCCTCCCTATGCCTCCGATGGTGACACAGTGTGAAAGCATAAATTGAAAGAAAATTCAAAAGTCTAAACTGTGTTATTTAGAATGAATAAATAGTCTGAATAATATAAGTTTAAATAGAAAGAAATTTTAAACAGAATCCTAATCCAAATAAGAAAGAGCTAATCCTAATCCTAACTGTAATCTATTTTAAATTCAAAAATAAAGAAAATAATAAAAAAATAAGGCAAATATAAAAAATCCCAAAACTAGCATTTTTAAGGGTTTTTTAGGGTTGAAATGATCTCAACCAAGTAAACCCAAGTTATGACGACTTAGGGCTCTAAATGAGCTTTGAAACAATGGTCATGTGCCTTATAACTCCATCTGGGATGAAAGTTATGCCTATTTAATCAAACAGTGTTTTACAACCCTTTTCTTCTTCTTCACTTTATTGTGTAGCCTACTATGATCTTATTAATCGTGCTATTATCTACACACATCCTTCAGTTGCCATCGTTTTTGGAGTTAATAATGTAGGAATAGCACATGGGCTTATGCTCTCTTGAATATACCCCTTTCTCAATAACTCCTCTACTTGTTCCTGCAGAATCTCTCCCTCTTTTGGACTTAATCTTATAATGTGGTAAATTTGGTAAACTAGCACTAAGAATTAATTCAATGTGGTGCTGAATGTTTCTTATAGGTGGTAATCCCCTAGGCAACTCCTCAGGCACAACATCACTAAACTCTTCCAGTAACTGCCTGATTGCATACGAGTATTTTACAAATTTTTCTGCTTCTTTTGACACCAACACTTATCTCATGACCAAAGTGTGCATCTCCTTAGTTTCTTTTATAACCTGTTCAAATTCAGAAACTAAGCAAGTCACAGTAAGGAATGTCTGCTTCTCCACTTTAGAAGCTTTGACTCTAGAACTTCCCTTTATTGGCAGCAGAGTGTATTTTCTACTATCATTCTACAACTTGTAAGCGTTCTCTCTTCCATCACGTCTACCACATCGCAATATATTTCATCTGTATACTTGCCAATGGAGAAATGTACCTTACACTGTTCTGTCACCTGAATTTTGTCTCTAGCTTTGATCTAACTAATTGAGTAAGGATCAGATGCTTCTATACTTTTGACCCCAAAGTCTTCAAGATGTCTTTCCCAATAATATTGTCATAACTACCACTATCAACAATTACATCAAACACATGATTATAAATAGTACACCGCATTTTGAATAACTGTGTTTAATCCTCCTGTTTTGGGGTAAACATCATGCGCCTTATCCACTATATGTATGATGTAATTGTTCTGAATAACTGATGCTTGTGTTTCATCCTCGTGTTTCTTTAGGATTTTGTGTTGAACTTTGCACTATACGTACCTAATTCAACATTATGCGTTACAAGAACAATCGGACCAGAGCCATTAGCAATCTTCTCCAGCAGAAGAATGAGCATTTGTTGAAGCCCTTGTGCGTGTCTTGAATGGTTTTGTGAATTGGGGATGGATGGCCAAAATAAGCAACTGGCGTTCTCTCAAATGATATGTACGCACTTCTCACCAATTTGAACCCCAATGGAACTCTCTTTTTGTCTACATCAACCTCTCCTTTGCATCTTTCAAATAAGTTTGAATTGTTCCAAACACGATGGGGTTGTCATCTTTGTTGTGCATGATTGCAGGCAAGTATGTGAATTTGTATGCTTTACTTTTGTTTGTGCAACCTCCAATTCTAGCTGCATGAGGTCTGATGCTTATGATTTATAAATAATAACACATGTTTTAGTAACTTAATTATTAGCTGGGCTGGCCTTTGAGGAATTGAATATATTAAAATCTGATTAGAGTCTTTAATTTATTTTTATTGCTATTCTTTTTGCAAATTATTTATATGGCCTTACTCCAAACCATTCCATAAAGTATAGGACTTCAATACATGAGTTGTCTTATTTGTAATTTAGATATAATAGAGATCCCCCAAGCCCATATTTGTGCACTTGGTTAATTTGCATTCTAATTATTTTACATATGTGGGTAGAGGGAAGTGTTATGTATATCATGAAAGGAATAGCAAGCCATCCATCAGTGGTAGCGAGTTTGATAGAGGATGATTCACTTCAGATGCTCTTTCAAATGGTTGCCAAGGGCTTTTTGATAGTGTTCTCTTGTTATAAGAAAGGACTTGTTCCATTGCACAACAGACAACTTCATAGACATGCTATGCAGGTAAAGAGCAGCACATGTGTCTGCGATGAAAACTGTGATATTAATATAGCTCATGATAAGTTGTTTGAGCAAGCATTGTGCTTCTGATGGTTGAATATTTATATTGTTTTTATTTATATATTTTTAGTTATTTCTTGTATTAATCCCTGATATCATTCCCTGATCTCTCTCCTTTTTTATTTTTTTCCCATTGCTATCGTTTAGGAGTAACTCTCATTATTTTCATTATCTGCTCCTTAATTATAGGAGCTACCCATGTATATATTTTTGTTTCTGCTCAAAATAAAGATATTCTGGGTCATGCATTTTCTTTGGCTTAAACTCACATCGTATCAGAGCCTGGGGTGAAGACCACTTGTGTTCTCTGGTTATCTTGGTCTTCTCTATTTATCTCCTCTATCATAGAGGACTCGCCAGACGCAAACGCAGACCTTTGTATCTCAGCCAGATGCAAGTCCAGACTCATGTATCCACGACATACATGGTATCATCTGCGATAGATGCACACCCAGACCTGTGTATCCACGACAGATGCACACCTAGACCCTGATGAACACAAACCGGGATTGAAAAAGTGACCATGATGGCCGAAAATCATAACTTGATGGCAAGCCGCACTACGTGGAAAACTGCTTTGATGGGAACGACCAGCTAGGACACTCCTGTGCATGATGGAACAGGTTGGGAATCACCAATCCTAGGAGAGAGCATTGTATCGCCCATGGGGAGAGGAGTTGTAGACGTCCAAAACCTGGGACATAATTGGAGCAGTGTTATGCCAGTAAACCAGGGGAGCAATGGGTTAGAATCATCTGCGACCTCTCTCTAGGTGAATATCTATAGACTCAATGGTAGGAATTATGTAGAGTGGGCTTAGACTATGAAATTGATATTGGATGGTAAAGGAAAAATTAGGTATTTGGTGGGGGAAATTTCCAAACCAATAGAAGGCAATTCTCAATTGAAAATATGAAAATCAGAAAACTCTCTAATTATTGCTTGGTTGATAAATGCAATGGAACCAACAATTAGAAAACCTTTTATGTTTTTACCCACAGCTAGAGATGTGTAGGAGGTAGTCAAGGATACATACTCAGACCTTGAAAATTCCTCACAAATCTTTGAATTGAAATCAAAATTGTGGCATGCAAAGCAAGGAAACCGAGATGTTACATCCTATTATAATGAGTTAATGATACTTTTGCAAGAGTTGGACTTATGTTATGACGACAAGTGGAAATGTTCTAAGGATAGTATCTGATTTATGAAACGTGAAGAAAATGACCGGGTGTTTATGTTTTTAGCTAGATTGAACAAAGAGTTAGATGAAGTACGGTGCCGTATTTTGAAAAAAAATCCTTTGTCCACTATCAGAGAAGCATTCTTTGAAATTCGTCGAGAAGAAGCTCGATAGAGTGTTATGATGAACAAACACTCTCGTGACTCAGAAGTGGAGAACTCTGCTCTTTTTACAAGAAATGCTCATGAGACAGCTAAGAGAGATGGTAAACAACCATGGTGTGATTATTGTAAACGTCCCGGACACTCACGAGAGACTTACTGGAAAATCCATGGTAGGCCACCTAATAAGAAGAAGAAGCCAAGGGGAGATGGGTGCATATTCCAGGCTAATGTATCTGATCAAGAGCAGCAGTTATCCTCAGGTTCATTCCTTTTCACTAAAGAACAAATAGACCAACTGTACAAGTTATTGGAATCTCAAAGGTCTTTCTCCTATTTTTTAGCTCAAAAAGGTAACTATTCTAAAATTGCCCTTCTAAGTGTTAACTTTGATCACACTTGGATCATAGATTCAGGTACAACTGACCACATGACATGTATATCTAGTCTTTTTTCGTCTTATAGTCCTTGTGTAGGAAATCAGAAAATAAAAATTGCTGATGGCTCTCTATCAGCTATTACTGGAAGAGGTTCTATTATAGTTTCCCCTTCTCTTACCCTGCATGATGTTCTTCATATTCCTAACCTGTCTTGTAATCTGCTGTTTGTTAGTAAATTTGTCAGTGATCTAAATTGTCAAACTAATTTCTTTCCTACTCATTGTGTTTTTCAGGAGTTGGCCTCAGGGAGGATGATTGGCAGTGCTAGGAAAAATGGTGGATTGTATCTCCTTAATTCAAAATCAAAACTGAGTCAACAATCATCAAGTACAAGTTCTAGTTCTTGTTTTAAATCTATTTCTATTTTTGAGAAAAATGACATTATGTTATGGCATTTTAGGTTAGGGCATCCTAGTTTTTAATATCTTAAACATGTTTCCTCATTTTTTTTGTAATAAAAATGCATCTTCTTTTCAATGTTAAATTTGTGAACTAGCAAAACATTACAGAACTTCATTTCCATCACAACCATATAAACCTTCCAAACCATTTACAATTATACATAGTGATGTGTGGGGTCCTAATAAGATAAGTACACCTACCGGTAAGAGATGGTTCATCACATTTATAGATCATCATACTTGCCTATGTTGGGTATACTTATTAAAAGAGAAATATGAAGCCGAACAAATTTTTAAAATTTTTTATTATATGGTGCAGACTCAGTTTCAGACCAATATACAAATTTTTAGAAGTGATAATGGAAAGCAGTACTTTAATAAGATTTTGGGAAATTTTTTCCTTGAAAAAGGAATTGGTCATCAAAGTACTTGCATCGAAACACCCCAATAAAATAGCATTTCTGAACGAAAAAATAAACATTTTTTGGAGGTAGCTTGAGCTCTTCTTTTTTCTATTAATGTTCCCAAGTATCTATGGGGGGATGCAGTTCTAACAGTTGCATATTTAATAAACAGAATGCCCTCCAAAGTTTTACAATTTCAAACTCTTCTCCATACATTCATGCATTACTTTCCATTAGCTAGACTTTCAGTTAATTTGCCTCTAAAAATATTTAGGTGTACTATTTTTACTCATGACCACAAAAAAGGTGGAAAACTTGAACCACGAGCTATTAAGTGTGTCTTCATGGGTACTCCGTAAGCCAAAAGGGCTACAAATGTTTTGATCATATTTCAAACTGAACATATATTTCTATCGATGTCACTTTCTTTGAACATCAACCATATTTTAAAGACATTCATCTTCAGGGGGAGAACTTGAGGGAAGATTCACTTGATTCCTCTAGTAATTTCTTTGAAGTTTTGCTTTTACCAGAACACTCAGAATCCTCTGCACCTACAGCAAATGATTGAGACTCATCCTCCGGACATCCTCCTTCCATGAGCAAATGTCGAAATGAGCCTCGGCCTACATCTACTAAAAATTTTTAAAATCAATTTTTTGAACATGAGAAACAAAATGAAGAATGACCTACTATAATGCCACAACATGAGAGGGACATGAACAATAGAACTTGGAAAGGGTTTGTTTACTCAAAAAGAGAAAATAAAGATAGCCGAGATACGACTACCCTTCAGCACTGTCATAAATCCAACTCGGGGGCAAATAAAGGTAACTATAACTCCTTGTCTGATAATTTATCTCTTGAGTGTGATATGCCTATTGCTCTTTGAAAAGGGGTTCAATCCTACACTAAACATCAATTGTCTAACTTTGTCTCATACGCAAATATGTTACCTTCATTTGCTACTTTTATATCTCACTTGTCTAGTATAGAGATTCCTAAAAATGTATAGGAGGCTCTTAAATTACCAAAGTAGAAGGAAGCTATACTTGAGGAGATGAGAGCTATTGAAAAGAATAAGACCTGGAGTGTCGAAGTCTTACCAACAGGAAAGAAGACAGTGGGCTGTAAATGGATCTTCAATGTGAAGTACAATTCAGATGGTACCAAAGAAAGATACAAAGCCAGATTAGTGGCTAAAGGATTCACTCAGACATATGGAGTGGACTACTCTGAAAATTTTGCACCTGTCGCAAAGTTGAATATTGTTAGAGTCCTGCTATCTATTGCTGTTAATTTAGATTGGCCCTTATAACAACTGGATGTTAAAAATACTTTCTTGAATGGTGACTTGGAGGAAGAAGTATATATAGAGTCTCCCCCAGGATTTGAGGAAAATTTTAACCACAGGGTATGCAGATTGAGGAAATCCTTGTATGGTCTTAAACAGTCCTCAAGGGCTTGATTTGAAAAATTTACTCAATTAGTCAAAAGACAGGGATACACTCAAGGCCAGACTGATCACACGTTGTTCTTTAAATTTTCTCTAGAAGCAAAAATTGCTGTCTTGATTGTTTATGTTGATGATATTATTCTTACAGGAGATGATATGGTTGAAATGGAACAACTAAAAAGAAATCTTGCATTAGAATTTGAAATTAAGGACCTTGGAGCTCCTAAATACTTCCTTGGCGTGGAAGTTTCTCGCTCTAGAAAGAGAATAGTAATTTCTCAATGAAAATATATCCTTGATCTTCTGAAAGAAACAGGGATGAGTGCATGCAAACCAGCTGAGACTCCTATTGACCCAAATGTAAAACTATAGAAAAATGGGAGTAGACTTGTAGAAACTGGAAGATATCAAATGTTGGTTGGAAAGCTAATCTCTCTCTCACATATTAGACCAGATATCACATATTATGTTAGTTTCGTTAGTCAATTTATGCATGCTCTATACGAAGAATACCTTGAAGTTATTTATAGGATCTTGAGATATCTAAAATCATCTCTTGGAAAGGGTCTATTCTTCAAAAGGACCAATTACATGAATATTGAAGTCTTCACAGACGCAGACTGGGCTAAATCAGTCACGGACAGAAAATCCACAATAGGATATTGTACTTTTGTTTGGAGCAATCTAGTTACCTGGCGGAGCAAGAAACAAAATGTTGTGGCTAGAAGCAGTGTAGAAGCTGAATTTAGAGTTATGGCTCAGGGGATATGTGAAGAATTATGGGTTTATAGGGTTCTTCATGAACTCAAACAGACTATAGACCTTCCTTTGAAATTATATTGTGATAATAAAGCTGCCATCAGTATTGCACACAATCCTGTCCAACATGATAGGACCAAGCATATTGAAGTTGAAAAATACTTTATTAAAGAAAAATTGGAAGCTGGAACTATTTGCATACCTTTTGTGTCCTCAAATCAACAAACAGTTAACATCCTTACCAAGGGGCTTTCACGATCACAATTTGACTATTTAATTACCAAGTTGGGTATGTTTGATATCTATGCTCCAACTTGAGGGGAAGTGTGGAAATGTAAAGTCCAACATGGGGCTCGGTATCTTTAGTTATTTCTTGTATCAATCCCTGATATCAATCCTTGATCTCTCTCCTTTTTTATTTTTTTTCCCGTTGCTATAGTTTAGGAGTAGCTTTCATTAACTTCGTTATCTGCTCCTTAATTATAGGAGTTGCCCATGTATATATTTTTGTTTCTGCTTTAAATAAAGATATTCTTGGTCATGCATTTTCTCTGGCTTAAACTCACAGTCTTCTTTTGGTCCATGATAATGGAAGCACTGTCAAATATACACGCAAACATCATTTGGTATGTCATTTGGTTTTTAATGCGATTTCTATTCATTAGTTAAATAACCAGTTTATATTAATATATTAGTATCAACTAGTTTATGTTCAACTTAACCATTGTACTAGCATAAGCCAGTGGTAAACATCACCATAAGGTTATTTTGAAATTATTGCATTTTTGTTCACGTCTCCCAGGATTTATGGTTTTTCAATTTTTTGCTTAAGGGGTGGGGTGGTGTAGATCTGGGATTTGAATATTGTGACAAAAGGATCCCCTTTTGTTCAATGCCCTTTGTCATCAAATGAAAACAAAACCAGCCTACGAGGTTATCAGATGATGTACATTTAACTAGGATTTATGTAACATTATGCCTCTTGTACTGTGCGCAACAAAATATGCTGCATGTTTTGTGATAGATGCAGTTATGTTTTTTTTTTGAAAGATGAAAGTAACTAAAAAGTCACATCAGGAAAACTATAACAAATTAAAAACATTTAACAAAAAAAGTATAAGGAAAATCTCCATAGAAAAATATTACAAGGACAGTCTAAACTATTCTTGATTGCTTTGATATGTTTTTCTTGATCAATTTGGACATTGGTCCAGGAAAAGATAAGGCCATTGGCATAGTTACTTAGAGCTTATACTGAATTATGCATTGATATTTTTTTTCTGGGTGTAGGAACATTTCTTCCTAAGGCTTGAAACAGCTAAAAACCTTTTAAAGTACTGTTGAGTTCTAAAATAAAATCTGTATGTATAAGTCAAGATTCAATTACTCATTTACTTTCACATGTTTGTAAGGGAGTTTGGAATGTTTTAGTTCTGTCATTATTTGACCAAATTTTAGATGAGCCTTCTTAATTAAGGAATTCTATGCTAGCGTGAAAATTTGATAGTGATATCTTAAGTTTAAATTTGTTTGTCATATAATTTGCTTGAAGCACAACACGTCCGAGTAGAAAAGCTGTCCTTCTATTCTTGGGACAAAGTCTACATTCTTTCATCCAATTACCTACTTGTTAATGAATTTGCAACATGAAAATCATTAAGAAACCAGTGTACAAGCTGTTAATATAACTAGATTTGCCATCTCCTATTCTTCGTATGCTTTGGCTACACTATTAGTTTTTATATTTTTGTGCCCACCTACTTGTGTATATTTTTTTTTATCATTTACATACTTGTTTACAAAATCAATGCTAATGTTCTCCATAATAACATGCTTTATCTGCTGAAGCTTTTGTGTGAGAAGGGATTTTGTTTCCAATCCTAAGAAAAATGAATAATATATAAGTTTATATGGTTATGTGGTTATATTCCTAAAAGAGGGAAATCTTTCAACTAATGGTTTTTTCTTTTTTGACAGTTTGAAAATTATGTTGCATAAGGTTACATAAGCTCAGTTGGTTACATGGCTTTTTATCATATGAGCTCGTTATGATGTTAATAAATTTTAAATTTTAAATATGTTTTTTACAGCATAACTTTCTGTATCAAGGGTTAAAGGCAAGATACTTTGTTGTGACTATTTTCATTGCCAATATATAACATTTATGTGAAATATAGGTAGAAATGACTAAGTTACCAAAAAAATAGCTTCGTTTGCAATAAGTGTCTCTTAGTATCTTATGAGTAAGTGATTTTGCATTGATACACTTTTTTTTATGTTGGATTTAATAGGAGGACTCTTATGCAAGATTCCAATTATAGTGTACATGCATGATGGGGATATTGATGGCAAGATATCTATTGCTGAGTATGGACAAAAATATAGCAAGGAAAACCCAAATATACATTAGTCTTAACCAAAGTCGCAAACTTAATTCTTCTAATAAATTTTTATAACTAGTGATAAAAGCATGTATGGTGGATTTTGCGTGTCTTAGGATTAACTAATTTCGTTTGTAAATAGTTACTCTTTTTTGTTTTTATTGAAATGTAACTAGTTATATTACTTTGAATGTTTGCATTTGAACTAATTGTAGTTGAATGTAAATTTAAATAAATTTTTTATTCTTTTTACTATAATTTTAGCAAGATAACTAATTTTTCAATTACATTTTTTTTATTTTTTTAGCAATTAATATCTATAAATTTTAATACTAAAGAAATTAATACCAAAAAAATTGTACAATAGACTTTTGGTGACGACTAAAGTCGTCACTGAAGGTGTCAATAAATGTATAATTTAAAGTTTTAGTGGCGACCATGCAAAGTTGCCACTGAAATGCATGGTCGCCAATGAAAGTGGATTCAGTGGGACTTTACTTGCCATTGAAAGTAGATATTCAGTGATAGCTTTCAAAGTTTTGGTGGTGACTCTAGTCGTAAATCAAAGTGGACTTTTAATGGCAACCCAAAATGTCGCCACTAAAAACATTCAGTGACGGAGCTATTAGCAATGACATGGTGGCAACTTTTAGACTTTTAGCTGAAAATCTATTTTCTTGTAGTGATTGCATAACTTGCTCTCTCATCATTCTCATAGTCATCCTTAGATTCATGACTAGCTTCCTCTTCGTTAGGGCCGTACACCTCCTCATCTTCCTCCTTCTACTCTACTACATACACTAATTTTCTCTAAGAAGAGTCATTGGATATGTGCCTAGGTTGTTGACATCTAACACTTACCTGTTTTTTGCATTTGTTATCTTCTGCTTCCTTACAACCTTATCCTCCCTTTTCTTATTGTCTGGAACATTCTTACCTTTATCATTGGTAGTTTTAGACGTACATTTTCCATAGTTTCTATGATAGTACTATATTTTACTCTTTTTTTGCATTAATTGATAAACCCTCAAAACTAGGTTATGACTTTTGGATAGGGTTCTCGCCACTTGCACCCTTATTCACTACAAAAAACAAGGCTTTCAGTGGCGACTAAAGTCGCCACTGAAAGTGAAAAAAGTCGCCACTAAATGTTTTTAGTGGCGACTTTTAGTCACCACTCAGTCGCTGCTATAAACTCCGTTGCTGAATCTTTTCAGTGGCGACTAACAAAGTCGCCACTAAAACAAATGAATATCGCCACGTAATTTTTTAGTCGCCAAAAAAGGTAGATACTTTTAGTGGCGACTTTATTTAGTTGCCACTAATACTTGCTTTAGTGGCGACTAAAAGTCGCCACAATATGGTTAAAACTTTTTGTGACAACTTTCTATCGCCACTAAAAGTATTTTCAATTCAAATGATTCAATGGCAACCTTATTGGGTCGCCACCAAAAGTACTTTCAGTGACAAAAAAATCGCCACCAAAGGTATTTTCAGTGGCGAAAAAATCGCCACCAAATTTATTAATTTTTGTTTTAACTTCAAGGAGATTCAGTGGCAACCTGATGAAGTCGCCACTGAAACCTTTTTTTTTAAATTACATTTATCTCATTTTGGTTGCAATAATTAAAAATTTAATAAACATAAAGATGAATAAAATGATTGCAATTGATAAAATGATAACATTAACATTATATCAAATGTAGCAAATATTGTACGCTAATATTATGTCAATTAATACAAAAACAATACACTAAAATATTGACAATAACAATTAACTCAGTGCTTCATTTGGCATTGTTGGCGCTACTGTACTTGTCGTATTAGTTGCCATGCTTGGAAGTTGTCCTTGTTTAATTCAATATACCAAATTAATATGGCTTAAAAATAATACAAACAAAATATCACGTAAAAAAATTTATATAATCAAACACAATTGAAAGACAACATTATACAATAGCCAAGAACATTATAGCCAAAAATACATGATTGTACTATCTTATAATGAAAAGAAATAAAATATGTTGCCTATTTGGTACAATACCTGTGAATTCTGGTTAAATAGTAGTTACGAATGTAGTCAAATGAAGACTTTACAACCAATTAATATTTTAAGCTAATGATCAAAAAATATATGACCTGCAATTAATAAAAATGTATTTACAAAACCAACAAAGAACATAACTAGCAATATTATATGCCTTATTAGGAATATGAAATTTTGAAATAATTAGAATACCATTGTCCATCCTTCAAACTTATCACTTAACTTCCATACAGCAAAATGATATGGCAATGGGAATATGAAATGTGGGTTGGTCCTAGAGAACTTAGGAACATTAAATAGGAATGGGTTAGGCCTAAGGAACTTGGGTTATGCCTTAACATGTTTTAAAAGAATCTAATAAGTGCCAAATATTAAGATTTAAATTTTTAAATCAAAGAGTATGGATAAAGGTGTCTGAGTGCTACATTTAGTTTGGTGTCTATTACAAGTATCATATAGACACAACCCATTACCCATTAAGAATTAATCTCACCTACCTAATACTTTCATTACTTATTACCCATGGGGAAGGATGAGCATAATTCACAATGGCATCAGCACCCTATTAGCCTCTTTATAAGTGTTCCTTATTTAGATATTCTAACTTCTTTTTAGAATTGGTCGAAAGAGCCATTAAATACTAAACATTTTGGAATTCTTAGAAGCTACTTAATTAAGGAATACGATGGTGTTGTGAACACATCTAACAGTTTAAAATGATCATTAATTTAGTTCTTATTTCAAGTATTAAAGTTGTGTTTTTTAATAAATTAAACTTTTATACATTCTTTTCCTTGCATTATCAGTGGAGGCACCCATTTTCAATAATTCAAAGCATGAAAATTCATTTCCAATTAAACAATCCTTTTTTCTTTATTCCTCTGCATCATGTATCCGTTCTCTCTCTCTCTCTCTCTCACAGACAAATAGAATTTTTCTTCTATTATCCTTAAAAAAAATGAATTCTTAAAAGAAGATAACATAGTATGAACATAACCAAAAAAAAAATTTCAAAGTATTCCCAGAACAGTTTTATATAGAGAAAAAAAATGTTATTTTCATTTCATTCACCAACAATTTTCAGTATCAATTAATTGCCTTATATAAAACAAATGATTGAAGACAAATCCACTTTGGATGCCCCTTTAATTCTAGGACAATTTTGGAAAGCTTCACCGCATACCATATCAGTGGCTTGATGAATCATGCTGTTAAATGAGATATGAAACTTTCTGCACCCACTAATCTATTTTACAAAACGCATCAAGTATACAATATAGAAACTTAAATTTAATGAACTCATCAGCAGAAAGCAATAACTTTATTAGCCATGCAGTTTATTCAAAATTCTAAGTCCAACTACCAGGAACAAGTTTAATAATATCCACATACAAAAATCTCTTCATCTTGAAGTGGTCACACAAGAACAAAAATAAATTACTTGAGGCAATCCTTAATGACCAAGTAGAACTATAACATATGCGACATGGTGGCCATTAAATGACAAGAATAGCGCATTTCACATTTCCTATTTACAAAAAAAAAAGCTATAAAAAATGCAAACCTGCAAAATAAATGTGGCTCCAATGATGCCCATTGCCCATTTCACAAACTATGCAACACTAGCATCCACACCACTATCTTCTGAAATTACAAATCTCCTAACAATCCAGTAGCCTAATGCAGCTCCCGCCAAGATAATCCCCATTAGTACAAAAATAGCAACCTGTAAACCAATAAGAACAAGAAATAATGAAAGAGCATAGATGTTATGGGAGTAGCATCATTGAAGAGGGCGGGAATGAGAAATAAGAAAAATAATGCTGGAGGATTCTCGAGTATAACATCACCAAAGAAATTTTTTAACTAAGTAGTCTAAATTTCCACAGCTCAATATGTGCATAAAATTTTTGTCTAAAAAAAGATGTGCATAAATTAGCTTCAAAATAGAAAAATGAACTAACATTGGTCAAGCCAAATCCCCATAGGATAAAATAACAGATAGCAGCTAGTAGCCAAGCAAAGATGGCCAGCAAACATCAAGAGCTACGCAGCACAAATAGAATACACCACAAGCCAAGGTCAGAGATGAAAGGTTCAAATCCCCATTCCCATAATTAGAAACAATTAGTAAGAAAATATATATAAAAAAAGAAGGAATCCTAAAAGCAGTCGATGAAGAAAAGAATGGTTGAATTAAAACAATGCAGAATTTAAATGAAAGAAAAAAAAAGATTGAGACAAAATTAAAATCTGAATACACACATAAGAAACAAAAAGTATAATTTTACATAAAAAGTTACTCAACTTGGAATATATATATCCAGCAAAAGTATGAAGGAAAAGAGCTCACAAAGTACAAAATACAATAAAAATTGGAAAATCAAATATATTATAAATTTCCCGGTTTCAACTATATATGCAATGAAAGTACAGATCCATCTAAATTGTATGTTCCTACTTTTCCCCAGTAAATCATATGTTTTATTTGGCCAAAATAGAGACCTACAACAGTAGGCTGAAACTCATTGAAATTTGCCAAGTTAACTTTGAGGTTTTAACAAATCGAATCTAAGCAGTTCACAAGTAACTCACACTTACATGATGCAGGCCAATTTACATTTATAAAGCTTAACGTTATATAGTGGTTTGGAAATGAAGGAAACAAATCAACATAATAATACAAAGAAAGAAAACTGAAACTAAGACAATATTATGCATACAGGGTTAAGAGAGATAGAGATATACCTCAAACCATAATAACTCAAGCATCAGTTGAAAAGATGCTCCAGTAACCAAGTTTAGTTGCTTTGGTGGTGCTAATTTTGCAGCCAAATGCAATAAATTATTATTATCATCATCCACTTCGCTGATTATTTTTGGGTAGAGAAGACTAACAAGGTGAAGGGCGTGATTCTCTCTAATCCTAAAAGCAGTCAATGACTCCTTGAAAAGCATATGCATGACCCTGTACAATGAATCATTAGCGATTAGTAGTAGATTTCGATGAAAGATACATTCGAGTTGGTTGAACCGAGACATTGTGCAAGATTCACAGATTTCACTCATTTGCGTTACTGTTCATTCAAGCAAGTTTATCAGATTTTACCATAAAAATCATGTTGTATGAACCATTAAATTCCTCCTTGATATGTTATTCAACCTCTTAGACAAGAATCTATGGTCAGAAGCTCCTAAAAACACCAAAAAGTGCGAAATATTTTTGGGATTATACCTGGTGAACAATGTTTCGGATTCTTGCTGTAGGGGCCTCTGTTGCTGCTGTTTTCTCCCAATTTCTACTGCCTCACCACCTCAATCTAGCTATTATACACTAAGGATACACGACCTATGCTTGTTAGGGTTGGGTTGTTGAAGAAACGGCGCACCATGAAGAGACTCACTTGGGACAAAGGAGAAAGGATGCTGGAGTCCTAACATAAGGGCACGGCTGCAAAAGAAAGAAAATGGAGGGAATTTTTTCATGGTCTGGTCTTTTTCTTTGGGTAATTAGAGAAAAAAATAGTATTTTTATTTTTGAAAAGTATTTAATGGGATAAAATATAAAAATTATGATTTAAACAGACTTGTATTTTATCAATAATTTTATTTACCTCTTTGTGGCATTAAATTTTTTAATTTATATATATATATATATATATATATATATATATATATATATATATATATATATGAACACACACTTTACACTATATAATTATTGTGACTAAAATTATATTATCTTTAAAATTAAGACACATATATATTTTTTAGAAAGATATATCTTTATTCATCATAATTTTTTTCTTACATTTTAAAACTATAAAACTATTATCCATAATATTAATAAAATATATTTAATCACCAATTGTAAAAAGTGTTAAATTGAAAATAAATAAATAAAATTTAAAAATTGTATATTAACTTTGAAATATTACTAATTTAAAGTTTTAGTAATATAAGTTTTTATGTTTTAGTAATTATTATCAAGTTATTTTTGCAAATCAAACGGGTTCCAAATTATTTCTCTAATGGCGATTTAATTTACGTTTTAAAGAATATAGACAAAATTAGTTATGAAAAAAATTAGGGATGGAATTTTTTCCTCTATGATAATAATTTAATTATTATTTCAAAAAGTAGAGATATAATTAGAAATAGAAAATAGTATTTTTGAAAATTAGAGATAGAAAATTTTCTCTCTAATTTTTCTATCTTTAATTTCTTCTCTATTTTTAAAATAGTATTGTTAGAGATGAAATAATTAAAGAGGAAATTTTTCGTCTCTAATTCCATCTCTAATAATATTTTAAATATTATTGCGAAAGGTAGAGATAAAATTAGAGACGAAATTTTTTTCGTCTCTAATTTTTTTCGTTTCTAATTCTGTCTCTAACAATGCTATTTTAAAAATAGAGACAAAATTTTTTCATCTCTACTTTTTTCATCTCTAATACTAAATTAAATATTGTTTTCAAGAATAGAGATGGAATTAGAGATGAAAAAATTATGTCTCTATCAATACTATTTCCAACATAAAGATAGAATTAAAGACGGAAATATTAGAGACGGAATTTTTTCGTCTCTAATCCCAAAAATTTACTTTCCGTTTCTAAGTTAAAAAATCCGTCTCTATTAGAGACGGAATAATTTCCATATCTAATTTCTGTCTCTAAATCCACTTTTTCTAGTAGTGAATGTGAGTTTAAATTTTTGTGCTATAAAAAATAAAATTATATATCTATTTTAAAATACAACAATTGATGAAGAAATACATAAAAAAAATTAAATACATCTAAAATAAATTTTAAGTGTAGCGATAATTAACATAGTAAAATAGGAGTGAGCCACCTTAGATTAAATAGAAATTAAATTTATTTTCTTTTTCATCGAAACAATCGAAAGATTTTCGTTTTTGAAATCACCGAAACAAAATAGAGTTATCGAAACGAAACAGAGTATTTATTAAAAAATTATATCATTTCAATTAAAATTATTATATTACGAAATATTTCGATAGAAATACTTTTATTTCGAATTATTTCAATAGAAAAGAAAAAAAATTGATAATTCGAAAATAAATGAAAGTAGCATTACATTACATTCAACACTAAGTTGTTCAAGTATGTCTTATTCATCACTCATATTTTCTCTCACAAGTCAAAACATTTTTGTTAATTTCTTACTCTCTCCTTTCATGCTCATGATATTACTTTCTTTTATTGTCTTTATTTTAAAGAAGAAATTAAAAAAAAATAAAAAAAAATTGAGAGACAAATAGAAAATAAGGTACTTGAGAGAAATATTTGAAAATAGAGATATAATAATAGTCACATGGAGACAGATAAAGACTTAAAGATAGATGTTTTGAAAGAATTGAAAAAATAGAAAAATACACGCAAAAGAAACATTGTTGTTAAATACTATTGAAATTTTATACATTCAATTAAAACACTAATTCAAATTAATTTTAATATAATTTTATATAATTATATTATTAATATTATATTAAAATTTAAAAAAAAATTATTTTAAATCAATTAAAGATTTTATTTTTGTGGTAATTTTTTATTACTATTTATTTATTTATTTAATTTTAAGAAAATCACGATATGAAATATCTTTATGAACTTATTTTAAATTTAAGCATAATTAGTTATATTTAAATAAGTAGAACAATTATTTTTTTAAATTTTCTTAATAATTTATTTCTTTCAACTAAAATACTTCTTCAATTTTGTAAAATGCATGAACTTTGATTATAGATTATTGTAAAGTCATTTTTTTTAATTATATATACATTTATTAAAATTATCTAGTAAGTTCTAATATGCTCCCTTCATTCTCTTAGGAGCTTAACTTATTTTTTTAGTAAAAAAATGAATTTTCACTATTAATTTCTACCAACAGTTTAATTTCAATTGACGAAAGAAGTATAATTATTTTATTTATTTTTCATATTACTATAGAGAAGTTTTTAATTGATTTCAAATTTCGATTTTGAAAAAAATTGTGTGATAATCTAACATGAAAAAAATTAATAAAAATTATACTTTCTAACAATAAAAGAATAAAATTAGACAAAATTCAATAAAGATAAAATAATCGAGTGATAGGAACAAAAAGGAGATTAAAAGATAACATTAATAAACTTAATAATTTTTTTGCACATATTGTCGCCAACATCAATTTTGATATCCCTCGTTATATTTGATTATTTAAAATAATTAATTATATTATGGTTCAAAACATCAAATGTAAAGAAAATTGCGAAGTCAATTCTTAACAAAAACAAAAAAGGAACAACCACAAAGAATAATTTAAGCCTGAAATCATTAAATTTAATTAATTATTTCATCATCCTTTCATTAATAGTATAATAAATTTGTAAATTGTTTAATTTAAACTTCAAAACTGCTTCTCTTTTCGGTGATTTTATTTAGACATATAATTTTCATACTATGCTTAGGGGTTTAGGGAAATATATTTGGATTTTTTTAAATTTGTCTTTAATTTATTTCAATACAATAATTTTTTTTCCTTTATCATTTTCTTAAATTAAATATTTATTTTGAATTTTTAAGATATATACATTATTAATTTGATTTTTAAAATTTTACCTTTTTAATTTAGTATTTAATAAAAAATCAACTCAAGTTAAAAAAAAATTGAATTTATTTTATTAGTAAATATTTAACATATTTTTTTTATCTTATAACTAAAATTTTATATACTTTAACTAAAAATTTAGTTTTGTTAAATGTGAAAAGAGGAAAAAAAGATAAAAAAAGTGATTTTTCTACTTTCTGTGACGACCTTAGGTCGCCACTAAAAGTTTAACTAGATAAATTTTTTACTTTTAGTGGCGACATTTTTTAAGTCGCTACTGAAAGTGTATTTTTAGTGGCGACTATGAAAAGTCACCATTGAAAGTTTACTTTTCAGTGGCGACTATAGAAAGTCGCCACTGAAAGTTCGCCTTTCAGTGGCGACTATTCATAGTCGCCACTAAAAATACACTTTCAGTGGCGACCCATGAATGTCGCCACTAAAAATGCTTTTCAGTGACGACTTCTTATAGTTGCCATAGAAAAGTCGCCACTGAAACTTCAGTTTCTTGTAGTGATTCTATCTCTAATGGCTGGTTTCAAACCCTCTATGAATTTGGCTATGTTGTCCACTAGTCTCCTTTAAATTGTTCCTTGTAGCTAATCTTGTAAACTCGTTATAATACTTATGAATGGATCTCTGATCCTATTTGCATCTCTAGTACTGCTGGAATAAGAAATGCTCATAATTATGAGGAAGAAACTCGCTTATTAACAATCACCTCATTCTTCCTGACATTCTGACAAGTGACTTGGCTTCACAATTTCTCCTCATATGAATCCTTTCCCACCAAGAAAAGTGCCATATCTTAATTTACATACCACTAGTTTCATCCTTCTCTCTTCTGGTGTCTCCATATACTCAAATATTGGTCTGTATCTGCAATCTAATCTAAAAAACCCTCAATATTTAAATTATCATGAAAGTAAGGGATATCTGCCTTTAGTTTGTAATCTATTTCTATATCTCTATGATCATTCCTTCTGTAACTTACATTCCTTTTAGAAAGTTCTTCAAAATATTCCTCTTAATTTTTCACTCTTTGAATCATCATCTAAATCAACATATTTTTCTTGTCTATGAATTACAGGATTTGGGACATGAATAGGCTACCTTTGACCAATGCCACCGCATGCACTCTCCTACCATCATTCCTACCTTTGTTGAGATCTTTAAGCTGTGCCACTATTTGACCAAGAATCTCTTCCAAGCAATCAAAACGTTCCTCATGCTGTTGACGGCTGATATCGATCTGATTAACTCGAAGCACAAATTCGTCGGTCTCCACTCCATGCTTTGGGATATCAGCCTTCAAACATCGTCGTGAAAGTCGCCGCTGCTTGCTGGACCTCTTGACATCGAGCATTCAAGCAAACCGCTCTGATACTAAATTGATATAGCGATAAAATGTTAATTGAAAGAAAACTCAAAAGTCTAAATTGTGCGTTATTCTAAATGAACAGAAAGTCTGAATAATATAGGTTTAAATAGAAAGAAATTTTAAATAGAATCCTAATCCAAATAAAAAAGAAAGCTAATCCTAATCCTAATCTATTTTAAATTCAAAAATAAAGAAAATCATAAAAAATAAGGCAAATATAAAAAATGCACAAAACTCGTGTTTTTAAGGGTCTTTCAGGGATGAACAACCTCAATCAAGTAAACTCAACTTAGGATGATGTAGGGCTCTAAATGATCTTTAATACAACAAGTTATGAACTTTATAACTCCATCTGGATTGAAAGTTATGCCTATTTTAATCAAACAAGATGTTTTTCAATTCCTTTATTCTTCTGGACTTTTTACTGTGTTCGGCCTGCTTTATAAATTCACTAGCAACCCGGTCTACGTTAGATGGCACCACAGTTCCACATTCCCTAAAGTAAATTTTTGTTAATATTTACTGCTCCCTTTTAAACCATATTATTAGTGAACTAATTGTACTTTGTCTTTTTCAGTTAATTTGAATCTTTATCAACTTATATTGTAAAGTATTTTCCATTGATCACCCGAAAAGGAATAAACATGTGGCGAGGCTTCACAGCTCAAAGTTAAATTTGATCCGGGAAGGAGAGGGTCTTGCTGGTGTCATTTGTCTCTATAACCATTCAAAAGTCAATGTAAACGGTTCGCTCAAAATTTCTTTCACTCAGAGGAAGGCAACTGTCCCTGATTCTTATCTTTAAATTATCATTTGGGTTGTTAAAATAATTCATATTTATATAATTGAATTCTCTAAATGAAAAATCTAGTGGGGCATTTGGTTTGCATAATTAAAGACCTATGGGAATCATACTTAAAAAATATAACATTTTCATGTTTGATTTATCGCATTATTTCTAAAAATATTTTACTAAATTTCTCATGTTTGGTTTCCCATTAATATTTCTGAAAATATTTAGCCATTTTTCAAAATTATCTATATCATTTTTAATATATAAAAAAAGATAAAATACATGTCTAATTAAATAAAATAAAAAAAAAGATAAAATACACATTAAGATTTAGAATTTAGAATTTATGGTTTAATTTTTTAAGCGTTTGAGGTCTAAACTTTAGAATTTGAGATGTGAGAGTTAAGAGTTTTGAAATTTAGAGTTTAAAGTAAGAGGACAATTTTTTTTTTTTTTTAACTTTATGAAAAATATTCTCCCTGTCAAGGAAATAGCTTTCTAATATTTATTTTTGAGAAAACTCACAATCATAGAATTTCAAGAAACAATACATATGTCTGACATTTCATCACTCTGTCTATCGTGCTCATATATAAAAATTTGTAGGGCATTTGGTTTACCGATTGGAGGCAGAATTCTTGAAAATGTTATATGGGAATAATATATTCCATGTTTGATTCAAGTTCTAAAAAATATTTCTAAGAAAACGACATTTTCAAAAATAAAACATGGGAATTTTATTCCTATGGGAGGATGTGGAAATGTTATATTTAGTGTTGAAAAAATTGAATTGGACAGGTTGGTAATACTGGAAAGTTGGTCAACTGATGGAGGGATAAGTTAATTTTAACTTTTTAAACTGTTAAACAAAAAAATCAGTTAAAAGCGGTCAAAAACCAGAGAATTCGAGTGGTTTTTACAATTTACTTTTTACCTTTTTTCTAGTTATTAAAATTACACCATTTTGACTATTTTTAAAATTTTTTTAAATTCAAAACAATGCCATTATAGCTAAATTTTTACTACCAGTTTGATTGTAGTTTGACCACTGTGGAATTAGTGAACCATGAATTGCTCCCCTCACCAGTTCATGATTTTTCTGACTTTTAAAATATTAATTATATTTTCATTGGGTGAGAATACTTTTTATAAGATTAAATGACTTTTTTTTTTCTTCTTGTCCTCTTTAAATCTTAAACACTAAATCTGAAAATTTCGAATTCTAAATGCTAAAATCTCAAAGTCTCAAATCTTAAATTCTAAATTTCAAATCTCAAATTTTAAACTCTAAATTTTAAATTTTAAATACTAACATGTTTGTTTATTTTTTTATTTTTTTAATCTTTATTTAATTACACATTTTTTTCGTCTTTATATGTTAAAATTAATAGAGGTAATTTTGAAAAATTATCAAACATTCTCAAGAATATTGATGTGAGCCAAACATGAGAATGTTAGATTTCTAAAAATATAGTAAAATATTTGTGGTGAACCAAATTTGACAATGTGATATTTTCAGAAATGTGATTTCTAGGAATGTGAACACTACTTAGAAAACAAGTCAAGCAAAGCACTACCTACAAATGTACAAGTTTCAAATCCATTGTCCAAATAAACCATGCATTCAAGGAGTTTCTTAATCTCAGAGGAAACTAACGAGGCAAGTTTAATGAGAGAGAGAGAGAGAGAGAGAGAGAGAGAGAGAGAGAGAGAGAGAGAGTAACTAAAACAAGCAATTAAGTCATGACATGAGAATTAGGAATTCTAAATAAAAATTCATACCTGGGGTAGATTTACAGAGCAAAATTCGATTGAAAAGCTGAAAGAAGCAAAAAATGGATCCAGCATGAAGATCTGAAGATTAGGAGAAAGCAGAGACAAATAAGAGGGCGTATATTAAGACTCTGAGATCTTGGCAACTAATGATTGGAATGGTGTTATATCAATAAAGTATAATTTATGATCCACACTACTTGTTTGAATCCCTAAGCTCAACATGCTTGTTGAGAAAATGTGTATATAAGGCCCAACGGGAAGTATATTGTGTCTTGGTTATTTGTTCATAATACTAAGGTTCCATTGGTAATTTGGAATGATTTGGCGGAGGTCAAGCACCATGGGTTTAAAGACGATTTACACAATTTACTTCATTTTTTCTGTGAACTCTCATCTACCTCCTGTAATCTAGACGAAGCTAATAATTGAGCATATAAACTTGTAAATTTAGTTTGGGAATAACAATCAGCAGCTTATTATTAACTATAAAATATGAATACTTCACAAAACAAGTCATATTCGTGTTTAATGCATATCGATGGAAACCAGGTGGCTGGGCTAACCCACGTCTACTCCTAAAACTACATATTAATTAATTACTTGAACTTAAATCTGGACTCTGGAAAGTTCTATTTTTTGTTTTAAAATATTTGATCACAATAGACAAATCATGATTTTTTTTTTAAAAACGGAACAAATTAACAATGGCCTGCATTTTTATGAAGTGAAAAACAAGGAGAAAAGACAAAGAAATCATCTTGTGTGTTTTTGGCGCTATTTTCATACTGAACAAGGAAAGGGTCAAGCCTATACTTTTTTATTTTTTGAGGACAAATTGTATGACAAAGTCGACTTCATTAGGGGCGTGATTTTCCTTGCAATTTGATGGCTCTACTCTACAGGAAGCATTAGGAAAGATGAATCTATGGTATTCTTTATTAAATTCCGAAGCAAGAGGCTATGAAATTGTGATTCACTTCTAAGAGTTCTATTCTCCTCTGTACACATAGAGGCCATATAGGAAAGCACACAGGAAGAAAGCCCTTTGACCTTGTGAACGTCTCAGATGGAGAAGGGAAAGAGCAGTAACATTGCTCTGTTGGATTTGCCTGAATCCACCTTGGATTGCATTCTCAAGCACCTTTCACCACTAGAATTGTGTATAATGTCAGAGGTGTGTACTTCTCTCAGGAATAGATGTAGAAGTAATCATTTATGGGAAGAACATGCAAAACGCAAATGGGGCAGAGTAATTGGCGATGTTGCTTACAAGGAGTGGCAATGGCATATAACAAGAGCAAATGAAGAAAACTTGATAGATCAGAATGGATCACTGGGAATTTTTAGTGGTGTATGGCCAAATCTATGTCTTGGGTCATATTTAGAAAACTGTCGACAGCTTAGAGGTTCATTATCAAATTATTTCATGAAGGCTTTGTATTTGTCTCTACAGAGTGGTAGCTTCTGGTTCCCTGCTCAACTCTACCAGGTAAAAATGCCAAATAGGCACGGGCAAGCCCGTTGTTGTCTCAATTGAGTTTAACTAGTTGAAGATATTTCAAAGCTCAAAATTCATTGTTTTGACATTATTTGGGGCTATTTTTTAATGTCTATTGTTCAGTATTTTGGTTTTTGTTTCAATGTTTTTTGTTATGATTAAGAGTCCTAATTAAAACCTTATAAATACATGATTTTACATTCAATTTGAGACTTTTGATCAATTAATAAATTTTATAGAATTTTCTTTGTTGTTCCTTATTCACCCTATTCTTTATGGCATCAATATCTTACGTTGCAGAGTAATCGACTATTGCTATTATGTCAATATGCCCTACTTAGGTATGACTCCAAAACAGACACCTTTGAAGCAAGGTATGGGAAGAATTGCTTCCTTTGGCTTTGTTTGATACTAACTAAGATGATTTTCTCTCTTATGATGAATGGATTTCTTGTTGCAGACAACAACATGGTGGTTGGCGATTTATAAGGAAAAACATCGAATGGGATAGAGTGAGAGCCCCGCCAGTTGAAACTTCTCCAAATGTTCTTCATGTGTCTAATTTAGACAATTTGAAACCCGGGAATCACATTGAGATCCAAATTAGAGCAAAAAGAGAGGTCCCTTATGGTACGTATATGAACTATCCCCTTTATCTACGTAAGATAGAATTTATAAACCATATGAATTTATAACACCATAAACAAGAATGATAAGAGGCCTCCTTGTATTCTTCCTTGAAATAAGATATTCAAGTGAATATTTTGAACTAACCCTTCTCTCCAACTTTCTCACAATAGGTGGCTCTTCAATATGGTATGTTAGAAAATAAGTTCTCACAATATTAAAAGTGAAAAGAAGATCTAGATTAAAATATAACAAACTCTAAAAGTTCTTTCATCATAATTTAGCAGGGTCAAAAGCGTACACTTTATTATCTAATCATACCAATCCAACATAAGTACGAAACAATAGAAATCACATAAATAATTAGGACTCATGAATGTCTATCTAAGTATGGGTACAACAAAAATGGTTTTGCACTTATACTAGGTACGTATTGGAGACCAATACTATTGGCATACAGTAAAATACGTACCCTAACATTTAAAAAAAAACTCAAACCCAAATAAACACTGAAAGTACCCAACTCTCCAACTCTCCTATGCTCATGCATGGCTCATCACCATCAAGGATTTTCGAGGTGAGGTGCTGGGCTTTGGAACACGATTAAGAAAAGGAATCCCAATGCTTGTGCTTATTAGTGTCCCTATTTCTCATTTTTATATAGAGATAGACAGGATAGGAAATGAGGAAGCTAAAGAGAGTTCACGTAATATTGATGAAGGGTATTTCAATATATTATTGATAAGATGTATGTGTATATATATACATGTACAAGGTGTTTGAATTTGATTTTAAAATATGTAACAACATCTATATTTGCTATAACAAAAAAGAATAAAATATCAACAGTTGATACAAGGGAAGATAGAGAAAATAACAAAAAGATCTTATCCTAATAAGCTTTTAACTCCCTATTATGCCCCCTTAAGATGAAGGAGTTAATGACTCCAATCTTGGAATGAAGAGATTGAAATTGAGGTCCTGACGATGGTTTGGTAGGAAGATTAGCTAGCTGATGGGATGAAGGTACATAAGACACACCAAGTCACAAACAAAGTGATAGTTTGTAGAAAGATGTTTCATTTTGGAGTGAAAAACTGGATTTGCACATAAGTAAGTAGCCTTTATGTTGTCTGAGTAGATAATTAGTGATGTGGGGATTGTGATACCAAGCTCTTGTAGTAGTTGTTAAAGCCAAAGAATTTCAACAGAGGTGGAGGCAATAATGCAATATTTTGCCTCAGTAAAAGAAAGGCAACTGTCTTTTATTTCTTGGAGCATCAGGAAATGAGATTGTTTCTAGAATATGCAATGTAAGCCCCTGTAGACTTGTGGTCTGTGGTGTCTCCTGCCAAGTCAGCATCATAGTATGCTGTAAGAGATAGACTTAAGTTACAGGTGAGCAGGATGCCAAAAGAAACTATAGCTTTGACATGTCAAAGTAATTATTTCAAAGCTTGAAAGTGATCACTGGTTAGGCATGCATATATTGAGCTAGGCAATTTACCATGAAAGCTACATTAGGCAGAGTAAGGGGAAAATACCGTAGAGAGCCAACTAACCATATATAAGAAGAGGCATCTATAGGTGGAGATGTAGATGCAAAGATGCAAAATGTAGACATGGGTGTGTTCACTAGTTTATCTCCTATCTTGTCATATTTGACTAGTAAATCCTGAATGTATTTGTTGAGTCATGAATAAGCCTCGGGGAGAGGGAACTAGTTCAATGCCCAGAAAATAGTTGGGGAAGTTAAGGTCCTTTAGAGAAAATGGTGTTGCAAGGAACTGCATGAAATGCTTGAGAAATGTTGAATTATTTCCTATAAGAAGAACATCATCAACATAAATGAGAAAATAGGCTAGCATAGTACCTCTGTTGTAGATGAAGAGTGAAACATCTATTTTAGAGCTGGTATAACCATTGGAAAGCAAACAATTACATAATGCATGATCCTATGCACGTGGAGCTTGCTTGAGGCCATATAGTGCCTTCTTGAGTCTATAAATATGATGGAGAAATTGCTTATGAATAAACTTGAGGGGTTGCTACATATAAACAACTTCTGGGATGGGACCTTCCAAAAAGGTATTGTTAACATCTATTTGTATTAGAGGCCACCCATGAGAGAGAGCAACAAAGAGCACATTAATAGTTTGAAGCTTGATGACTGGACTAAAAGTGTCAAAATAATCAACTCCTAGCCTTTGATGAAATCCTTTAGCTACTAGAAAATCTTTATACAGAGATATGGAGTCATTAAGATTTTGCTTGACATGAAAAACCCATTTTTTGCCAATAACATTGTAGTGAGGATTGGGGGGATAAGATTCCAAGTGCCATTGCTCAAGAGTGCATTAAACTCCTCAAACATAGCATGTCACCAGTAGGGAGATTTTAAAGATTGAGAAATATATGGTTTAAGTGCTTTAGGAAGAGGATATTTAGACACAGAGAAAGCACGTTTGGGCTTATGTATTTTATTTTTTTCTTGGGCAATCATAGGATGTGTGTTGATGGTGGACGAAGGATGATTACTTGAGTCAAGTCTAGTGGGAAAATCTTCTGAATCCACTGTCATTGAGACATTAGAATGAGTGAAAGTTAAAGATGGTGATGATTAAGAAGGGCAAGAAAAAGAGGGAGCTGAGATTGATGATGATGGAACTAGTGAGAAAGGTGGAGAGGAGATAGGATTTTTGAAAGAAACCAAGTCATGAGGATCAATAGAGTTGGAATTATAAGATGGAGAAGGAGTTGGGAAAGTAGACGTATGTGAAAAAGGAAAGGAATCCTTAAGAAAATGAAAGACGCAAGGGGTTAATCGAGGTTATAGTTTTGATGAAGTGTATAGTTTTAACTAAGGAAAACATAAACACCCAAAAATGAAAATTTTAAGATAGTTGGGAGATCTGTTGAATAAAGTAAAAAAAAGAGAGTGAGACTTTAAAATTGGTGTTGGCATCCGATTAATAAGATATGTAGTAGTTTTAAGTGCAAATGTCTAAAATTTGATGGGAAGAGAAGTATGATGTAAAAAACACCTAGCAGTTTCAAGAAGGTGGCGATGTTTTCTTTCAAAAATTACTTTGTTCAAGGGTATGGAGTAGTGAAGTTAAATGAGAAATTCTATTGTGAAAGAAAGGATAGTAAGCCAACATATTCACCTCCATTGTCTGAATAAAAGGTAATTTTTGAGTTAAATTGTTTCTCAACAAGTGTTTTAAATGTGGGAAAAACTAGAGAGATATATGATTTATTCTTCATTGGTTATAACAAAAAATAGCGAGAAAAATGATCTATAAGATGACATAAAACCTATACCTGGCTATCCAAGGAAAGGAAATTGGTCCCCAAACATTAGAATACAAAAGTTCAAGAGGTCTTTGACTAGTGAGACTTGTCCTACCAATTGATAACTTATGAATTTTATTTAAATGATAATTAACACAAGAAGGAAAACTAGAAGACATTGAAATATGTTATGAAAGAAGAACTTGATGTAGAATGGCTTTGGAGTGGTTCCCTAGCCTGTGTTGCCAACACAAGATGGGAGATGTAGATAGAAAGATGGATGTAGTAAAAGGAGATGAACTTGAATGGATACACATGGGAATGGTGTATGTGTTATTTTCATTTTGTCCTTGCAAGAGTGGCTAACCTATTGTTAGTGACTTGACCAGAAAATAGGAAGGGAAAAATTCAACCAAGATATGATTATGTTTACATAACAGTGAGATAGAGATTAAATTTTTCTTTAACAATAGGAATATAAAGAACTTCAAAGAGTTGTAGAGAAGAAGGTAAAACCATGATGCTCTTTTGAGTTATGGAAAGAGTATTACTATTGGCTACAGTAAGGTTTTTAAGGCCATTATATTCAGAAGCAAGTTCCAGATTACTAAAATTGATGATGTGATGAGTGGCACTAGAATTAATTAACCAATGATCGTTAGTGCAAGGGAGCAGTAGCAGCAACATTGGCACTTGGATATATATTTGGGTTATTTGCAATTTTATAACAGTACTTGGCAATATGACCACGTTTGTTGTAGAATTGACAAGTTAATGGAGAAGTAGACTTACAGTTAGGATTGTTGTTTTGATTATGGTAGATGGTAGGTCTTTGAGTATGAGATTTAAGGGGTGAGAAAATACCCTTTTAACATGATTGGTAATGATGGAAGATTCTACCAGTTTTTCCTTCTTTGTGATATGAGCCTTATGATCAATAAGCATAAGCTCATCATAGGACACAAAGATCTCACAAATATGCAACGTTGTTGAAATTTATTTGTAGTTGGGTCCTAGACCATTGAAACAGTGCAAGATGAGGTTAATCTCATCTAGTGGTTGACTAATTTAAGCAAGTTCATCATCAATACTTTTGATGGTGTAAAAATACTTAGTTACAATAGAGGTACCCTTGGTGTGGGCAGCCTTGAGGTGCATTATGCTTGACCTAGAGCGATTGGCAAAGGCACGAGACAATTGTTCCCAAGCTTCCTGAGTTGTTTTTGCTTGAGTGATCACTTCACAAGTATTAGTCTCATAGGAGGCCATTATGGTTAGCAGTAAAAAAGTGATCTTGTTCCACCGAGAGAGTGAACAATGAGTTCTCAACTTGTGCTCCATTGTTTTCAACAAAGGGGTGAGGACACAGTTTGGAACCAGTAATGTGTCCTAAAAGTCCATAGCTTATAAGCATGTATTTCATTTGTTTTGCCCATGCTACGTAGTTGCTGGGTGTTACTTTAATGCCTAGGTTGGAAACATTGATGGTAATGAGGTTTGGTAAGGTAGTAGTTGAAGTGGGGTGAAGTGTTTGTGTCGTGGAGAATTAGGGAAGGAAGTGTATGGATTGATGTCGCTTGTGAAAGCTCAAGAGAGCTCTGATACCATAAAGAGAGTTCACGCAATATTGATGAAGGGTATTTCAATCTATTATTCATAAGATATATGTGTATATATATACATGTACAAGGTGTTTGAATTTGAATTTAAAATATGTAACATCATCTATATCTGCTATAACAAAATAGGATAAAATATCAAGGGAAGATTGAGAAAATAACATAAAGATCTTATCCTAATCAGCTGCTAACTCCCTATTAGAAGCTGGCTAAAAGTTGCCTTTGTTACCGAAGAGGGACTGCAAATGAAATAGCATAGGTCATAGAGATAAGCTTCTTCAAGAAATTTTCATTTTCTTTGTAAACACGAATTTTTGTCAGCTGGGTGATGGACTGATGGGTAAATGCGGCGGTTAAACAAAGTGCTGTCTAGGTTTTGCACAATTTGACATAATAATTATATAATGTCAATTGTACATATTTTAATAGCTTTCAAGTCTAATTCCAATTTTTATTTCAGTGCTTAGATTTTTATTTATTTTTACAATTAGATTAATATTAAATTTATTTTCTTACATTTGAATTATTTTATTGATAGATTACATTATAAAAAAAATTATTATTTATTTTTATTATTGATCAAAAGTATTATATATTATATATATTTGTTATTTTATATAAATCTATTTTGCATTGCCCATACTTGTACCTACACCCGCACTCGTACTTATGCAACACTGATGTCTATTAAAATAGATTTTATAACAGTCTGTTTTTCATAAAATATAATATATAATTGCTATAAGATCACAACTAATAGATTTTATTCATGTTTTGAATTAAGCTTTATTTATGACATCAACATGCGATGAATGTATATTGCAGATTGGTGGTATGGTGTTATAGGTCACCTGGAAACATGTGATGATCAGGACGAGAATAATTGTGGGTGTCACCAAAGTGGTGAGAAATCTCAAACCTGTTTGCTTTTTCTTGAATTTGTTTTTGCTGTTCGTGTTATGGATTTTAATTACTGAGTCATGATAGTCATGATGGTGGTGGAGTTCAAGCAATACTCTGCAGGGTCACGAATAAGACACGTAGTGCTAAATAGAAAGAACTATGGGGAACAACATGATGAGATGGGTCGCTTCTTTGGAGGAATTAGAAAACTTGAGAGTGAGGAGGAAATTGATCTGTGGAGGAAGTTCTTCCCTCGTCAAGCGCCGGTACATGATTCATTTTTCTGCACGCGAAGAGACAAAGAGAGAGAGAGAAGAGATAATCTATTTTTTTCTTTAATAATGAAATTCTTTTTGAGAGAGAATTTATCTGATTTCTTAAAAATTGAACCTTTTTTTAGTAATTTAAATTAAAGAAAGAACTTCTTTTAAAATTTATGAAATCTCATATTTTTTCAAAATTTAAAAAATTACATTAACTTTTTTATTTTAAATTTTTATAAATATTAATTTAACTTTTTGACAATTTATAATGCATTAAATTAAGCTATTTATGAACATTTAAGAGCATGTTTGGCAAATCAAATAAACTAACGTATAGCTTATTTGATTAACTTATAAATTTGTTTGATCAAATTAGCGGTGTTTGGTAAACAGGCTTATTTGAGTAACTTATAGTTTTTTATCATACGCTACTTCAAGTAGCGTATAACTTTTAGCTGATAGTTTTTATAATTTTATTCTTTTTTTTATCTTTATTAGTTTATTCAAATTCCAACACTATCCTATTTACAAGATAATATTATTTCTATTATACTCGAACAACATTTAAATTACATGCCTCATGATGAAATTCTAAAAATTGTTGATAGTGACACAAAGAATAAAAATTTAGAGGCATCTACTGTGATAAAAGAGATTCGCAATAATATTGTTAATTTATTGTGAGACTTTAGATGATATATTTATTTTATATTTTTTGAAATTATATAATAAAATGTAATTATTAACAAAAAATGATAAATTTTATATAAGTATATCTTTTTATGTCATTTTACATTTATCAGCTAATTCAATAGCTAATTTTACCAAACATTTTTAATTCAATAAATTAGCTTAATAGCTTTCAGCTTTCAATTAACAGCTTTTAGTTAAAAATTAATTTTTCAGCTTTCAGCTAATTTTTAAACTTTTAGATAACTTATCAGCTATTTTTGCCAAACATAGCCTAAGAGAAAAAAGTACATAAAGTATAAATTTCATAAATAATATTTTGAAAGAAAGAAATATAAATTAAAATAACAAGAGGTGTGAGTGTAAGTTTTAAAAACAAGAGAAATAAATATAATTTTTTTTCTCTTTTTGAGATTTATTGTATTAGACTTTGCAAATGCATAATAAAATAATCTCTTATTATATTTTCTGGTAGATGCAGGTTAATGTTGTCCTCTCCATGCCTCCGATGGCACCACAGTTCCCCATCCCTTGAAGTAAATCTTTGGTAATATTTACTGCTCCCTTTTAAACCATATTATTAGTGAACTAATTCTACTTTTCTTTTTTCGGTTAATTTGAATCTTTATCAACTTATATTGTAAAGTATTTCCATTGATCACCCAAAAAGAATAAACATACATGTGGCGAGGCTTCACAGCTCAAAGTTGAATTTGATGCAGGGAGGAGAGGGTCTTACAGGTGTCATTTGGCATTATAACCATTCAATAGTCAATGTAAACGGTTCGCTCAAAATGTCTTTTACTCAGAGGAATGCACCTGTACCTGATTCATATCTTTAAATTATCATTTGCCTTGTTAAAATGATTCATATTTATATAATTGAATTCTCTCAATGAAAAATCTAACGGACATTTGGTTTGCATAATTAAAAATTTATGGGAATCATATTTAAAAAATATAACAGTTCTATGTTTAATTTATCACAAATATTTCTGAGAATATCTTGCCACATTTCTCAAGTTTGGTTTCACATCAATATTTCTGAATATGTTTAATATTTTTTCAAAATTACTTATACTAGTTTTTAATATATAAAAAGATAAAATACATCGTATTAAAAAAAATACATAATAAGATTTCGAGTTTGAAATTTAACCTTTGATATTTAGAGTTCTAAAATTTAGAATTTAAGATAAGAAGACAACAGGACAAAAACATATTTTAACTTTATAAAAAATATATTCTAACCTCATAAGAATATAACATTTTCGCCCCTCCATCAGAATAAAAAATGAGAGTATATGAAAATTTTGGATTTATGAGAATGTTATATTCTCATAATATTTTTTAAACTTAAACTATATATGAGAAGATATTATTTTTATGTAATATTAGTCTTGAATTTTAAGAAATTGCCATTGTAAATGCTTTCAGTCTACGAACCATATGTCTTGTAAATGCTGATTTTAAGTTACTATATTAGTCTTGAATTCTCTCAATGAAATTGCATTGGTGTATTTTGATTAACAATTTGTGCTATACAAGATGAAAAATACAATGACACTGCCACTAAATATAATGTGATATAATTATATTCAAGAAGAGAGAGCAAATAATTAGGGTGATGGGGCCCAAAAATTTCAGCAGCACTCTATGAGACGACATATAATTTGATAATTTTTCCCTTTGATCAAATCTTTCGTTTGTCGGTTATTCCTGTTTAACTTTTTTTATTTGATTGCAAATAAATGAAGCAAATTTTACACTAATTAATACTTGCTTAGGAGCATGTGTAAAATAGCAAAATCGTCAATTCTAGTGAATGAGCGCTCAAGTAAAAATCAAAATTTGTTTGATAAATAAAAACTGAACACTGACTCCAGTAAAATATTTTTGTTTCGTTCTTACTGTTACTTGACTTAACAACGGAGTCATAGGTACACATCCTGTAATTTATAATCCTTTATGGGTAAATCCAGGAATTTTTTTTAATACTTGTGTTATTTTCATGTCATCCAATTTACATAAATTATTATAAAAATAATTTAGCTTATTTTTTCATTTTATATTAAATTGACACTACAAAAAACGCGGAGAATGGCGACAGAGGTTTTACGACGGTCACCAATAACCGTAGCTAAAACCTGATTTTGCGACGGTTATATAACCGTCGTTAAATAAAATAATATAACGACGGTTTTCGGAAAAACCGTCGTTATATAACGACGGTTATTGTAAACCGTCGTGGCGCCTTCTAACGTTCGGAATTCCAACCGTTATTCGGGAATCGCAAAATTTAACGACGGTTATTATTAAAACCGTCGTTAAACCCATTTAACGACAGTTTTCTTTGGTTTTGCGACGGTTTGAAAACCGTCGCTAAAGCCAGCGCCTTCCTATATATACGTTGCCCCACTTCATTTCTCTTACGAACAATTTTAAATTCACTTTTCTCGCATGCGATATTTTCTGAGAGTGTTATTTGTGATTTGTGGGTATTGGCGCTGACTTTTTATTTTTGTGAAGGTATGTCTTTTAATTTTTTAATTTCATTTGATTTTTTTTTTTATGTTTTTTGTTTTAAATAATTTCTTATATTATTTTTTATGTTTTTTTTAGATTTTGTGACGACACTTCGAGTTTGATTTCGAATTTTGTCTCTTCTTTGTTTGGAGTCATATTGAAGGCATGTAATGTAATTTTTTTTTATTTTAAATAAGTGTATGTTAAAATGCGATAGTATTAGATATTTTTTGTATTTAATATTTATTGTAGAAATATATTTATTATTGTGATGTACATAGATGAGTAAATCCTAAGATTTTTGTACTGTTACTGTCACGGCCCCAAATGATGGAACACATGACCGGCACGACATAAGGGTTTCCCCCTAGCCGCAAGCCTAACACATAGCATGCACAAACATCCAGCACACAATCCAGAGTACATAATAAATATAACTGGCCACATATGCCACATCCAATATCAGAAAATACTGTATATATGTATATATATATATCTCATGATATCTCATGAATCCAACATTCTGATTCAACTTGGCCCATGGCCTCATAATATTCATGTGATTCAACTTGGCCCAAGGCCTCATAATACCAACATTATTGTAAAATATAAAACCATTTTTCAAACAACACATCAAAATACGCAAGAAGCGAGGATCCTGCCTGTATGTTCATGGAGATACTCTAGACATAACTAAACTAAATAAACAAGACAAAAGAGCCTTGCCCAATCTAGGGCTCACCAACACTATCTGCAGCCTCCTACGAAGCTGTAGCTGGATCAAAGTCTCTTTGACTATCTGTGGGGAGGAAACAAAAGAGGGGTGAGATTACCACATCTCAGTGAATGAGTAAATCACACTATAACAGAAACAGGGCAAACCAAGCACGAGTGTTTCGCAATGGGTTTAATAATTGAAATACAAATGTAAAGATAACAATAGAAACATTAAGCATTTAACCATAATTTATTGAAAGAATGCTAAACAATTCAAAAGATAAAACATGATTAAATCAATAACCGTAAGCAAATCAATTATGCATGGTAAGTAATACATGAAGATATTTATGCAATAACAATGATGAATGAGCTTGTTTAGAAATATTTAATCTTTAAGAAAAATGCATCAGTTTATTGGAGGTCTTTCCTGACAGATCTATCATCTCCCCCAAGCACACAGCAAGGGTAGGGTAATCACTGTAGGCGTAGACATAAGTCCACCCTAAATTTCCCCCAAGCACACAGCAAGGGTAGGGTAATCACTGTAGGCGTAGACATAAGTCCACCCTAAATTTCTCTGTGTCTTAGGCAGTCATATGCCCGTCACAGTATCCTAGGCCGAAGCCTTAACATGATCATGGTGCACCAAGGCTAGCACTACCTGCGGCTAGCTAACAGTGATCTAAAAGGGTTCCTCTAATAGAAAACATTTGAAAATATGCTATTCAAAGCGTTTAAAGTAAAACATTTCAATAACATTATAATAAAGTTATAATTCTCCATCTAACTCTTTTCATGCATAAAATTCCGTTCTAAAATATATCTCATCCATGAATTCCCATGGAGACCTTTATAATCATAAACTTTTCCTTTTAAACATAGATCGTCCGTAGACATTACATAGATGCTCATCATGCATCAAATCATTTTAAACATAGATCGTCCGTAGACGTCGTATATATGCTCATCATGCATCAAATCATTTCATGGCTAACTTAGTTCATTTCTATGACTAAGTTCGCATTTCTATAAATCTAGCTCAAATGGAGAATTATCAGTCTAGGTGTTTGCCCTGCATACCTAGGGTTCAACTAGGATTAAAATTTATAATTTCTAACATGGTTGGAACATATTGGTTTTCAAAGCAGTAAAACAATTTAGCGTACATTCCAACTAGTTAAAATCATATGAGAGAGAGAGTTATAAACCGAATTCATAAGACATGCGCTATAGTATGAAAAACCCACTCACAGGTAAGGGCTCCAGATTGGACAGCCCTAAAATCCTAGTTCCTGGTTTGAATTCGGTAAAACAGACTCCAAAATCGAGTCCGGAAGGTCCAAAAACCTTAAATGAGCTTGGGTACTGTTCACCGCCGGAAAACACTATTCACGCCAGAAACACTATTCACCGCCGGAAAACACTATTCACTGTCACAAAAATTTTACCGAATCAACAAAATAATTTCATATCCTAATATTTATCTAGTTTCTGAATCCATCTACGGAGTCAGATTTCTAATTAGAAGTCCCTAAGTAAGGTTTTTCAGAACTTACCTTTTACCGAGATTTTCTACTTCAGATCTACGGCGATTCAACGGTTGATTTGAAAAACTGATCGGTCAAAACTGAAGTACTCTTCGTCCTGAATCCAATAATACGTTCAGTTTTGATATCGGAAGCCAATTGGTACGCCAAATCGAAAGATAAAATTGGATGTCACTATTCACTCACTATTCACTACTATGCATTTTTTTTCCGTTTTTTCTCGAATCCGATCGTCGCCCCCGGTTTTCATTTTATGGTTTCTGTTTTTCGTTTTTTTTTTTAATATAATAATAATTATTAAATAATTAATAATAGGATTTTCTTTTATATAAATTCATATAAATTCCATTTTTCATCATAAAATATCCCAAAAATTCTTAAAAATTTCCATTCTCATAAATCTTTAGTTAAACTCTTAAATCATGATTTTTCTTAATAAAAATAATAATAAAATAAATTTTAAAACAAATATCTTAATTCATATTAAAAGAAAGAACATTTCTAAAAATACCATACAAATTCATTAGAGGCCGATATAATTATTTTAAGCAACACAATACTTCTTTTACTTAAAAGTCCACTTACTTTTAACAAATCATAATTATTTCTACATAAATAATAATATTTTTGCTAATAGCGCGCCAAAATATAAATTCTCATATTTCTTTTGTAATTCTTTAATCCATGTAATAAATATACATATTTTCACTGGTTCTTATCTCTATTGTCAAAATTCTCTTTTTTTATTCTACATTCCCTTTAATTGGAATTTTTTGTTAAATTTTACGGTTATTACATTCTTCCCCCCTTAAAGAAATTCGGTCCCCGAATTTCATCACCACAGTTGCAGATAAACACTAACTTTATTGTTCAAATAAATGCGGATATTTGGCCCGTATATCCTCCTCTCTTTCCCAAGTAGCTTTCTCAAAAGAGTAATTTTTTTTTTCCATATCACCTTTACTATAGGTATTTCTTTTAACCATAACTTCTTTACTTGTCAGTCCACTATTGCTACTGGTTGTTCCTCTTAGGTTAAATCTTTCTGTAACTGAATCTATGGACACTGTATAACATGTGTAGAATCCGGTAAATATTTCCGTAGTATAGACACATGAAAAAAAACTGGATAAACATTATCCAATGCAAGTGGTAGACCGATCCTATCAAGAATTTCAAATGGTTCTATATACCGAGAGTGTAACTTTCCTTTCTTTCCAAATCTCATTACCTCTTTCATTGGTGAGTCCTTCAAGACTATGTGATCACCAATTGATAATTTCTAGTGCTCAACATTCATAGTCCTTATAAACTTTTGACTTGTATTGAGTTACTTGTATTTCTTTTTCTAATCAATTTTCACTTTTTTTCAATAACATCTTATAATAAATCTAACTCCACTGAGTCATTTAACAAAACATTTGTAACACCTCTTACATAAGGCTTAAATCTTTTAATATCATTTTATTATAGACAGATTCTGCTAAGGAATCTCTCACCAATCTAAAAAACAAACATATGCTTGAAGCATGCTCTCCAAGCTAGCATCATCAATTTAGATAAGTCATATTCTATCTATTGCATGTTATTCCAAACTAGATTTTCAAAGTTTAACTTTTCTCAATTCACTCACATATTAAGAAACCTATGATGTTCATGTAAAACTTTAAATGATACCATTGTATATTGGCATGATAATTATTGCTATGATTAAGTTCAACTAAGGACAATTAATTTCTTCCAACTTTTACCACAATAATATAAAGATACTTAAAGCATAACTTCTAATGTATAAACACATCATTTAAATTTAGTATTAGTCATATTATAATCTAATAAAGATCCTTAGACTTCCTGAATAACTCTCTTGAGATAATATATTCAATTCGTATTTGCCAACATATCGGCCAATGAAAAATTTAACTTGTATCTTCTTTTTACCATTATACTAGTACCATTTTATCTCAGTATATCCTTATTATCTCGGTTTATCCATATTTACAATTTATGGCTTCTTCTGAAATCTCTTTTCTTAACAATTATTTATACGTAAATTTTCAAATCTCAACATGATTTACATTCTAGATACTAGTCTCAATTTAGCAAAGTATAAATTCTTAACACAAATATCTTAATTACTTACATTATTCTCAGAGATGATTCTAAAAATATTTTTCATGTTTTCAAATTAAAAATTTCAAGATTAACTTAAATCTTATTTTCCATACTTTATTCTTCAAAAACTTTAACACCGTTAATTCCTTTAATTATATTCGTCAAAGCACCATTACATCATCATCCATCTATTTTTTTCAAAATCTCTATTACTTTAATCTACTAATCAGTTGAACACCATAATAACTGAATTCCAAAGATTAGAAATTATCTTTCCTTGCAATGAGGGAAAACAACCTTGCATTTAATGCCAGCCGTTAATGAGGGAGAATGCAGTGAAACAGACGAAAAGCACAATAGAGAATGGTGCCAAAATAGAAAGTCAAAAATTTGGCAAATATTGAAAAGCATTAAAATCGGTGGCCGTAATTCTTGAAAATCTGTAAACAAAAATCTAGCTGCTATTTCGGCGAAAAACGCTGGCCGCAATCGGTGGCCGCAAATTTTGAATATATGTGCCAAAATTTAATTCAAAGATATTGTTATTCGGCGGAAGCATATCATATGGAAAAGAAATATTTTCGAGCCTATAAAGTCTGTAAATAACAAGAGCACATAGTTAACTGGTAGGATGCAGTTGGTTGCTTCAAAATATATAATCAATCAACTGTAAATAACCAGTCCAAATTAAAATTTATCAAAATAGCTAGTCAACTTATAAACCAATAGTCGACTGGTAAAAACATTGAGAAAACAAAATAAACCATTTGATTGTTCCTCTTCAACAATTAATTGGTTTGCATTTTCACTCTTTTTCTTTTTCTTCTTTTTTACAATGACGGCTATCACCTACAACCTTTCAAGACATCAATGCTTCATCAAAGACAACAAGAAAAAGACAGATTTCTAGTGATATCTTATCTGATGCTCTTTATGTGCTTAATATGGGTCACAGTCATAACTACTGTACATATACATGCTTGCCGTTTTTTTTTTACCTTTAATTTAGCTGATATCCACCAATCACTCACATAGCTATTCTAATAATATCCGGCCTATTCGCATAACTATTATAAATATGCCCTTCTCTGAGTTCTATAAATGCTTACATTAGTATCTTTATCTTCATACTCAGAGTTAAGGTGATAGAAATTATGGAGGGAACCGCATTTCGTCAATTTCGAAATATCTGTGTCTTTTGTGGTTCCAGTCCTGGAAAAGATGGGGAGTATGTTAAAGCAGCACAAAATCTGGGTATGGTGCTAGCCAGAAGAAAAATTCATCTAGTCTATGGTGGAGGTAACTGTGGGTTAATGGGGTGTGTGGCTACAGCTGCACATGTAGGAGGATGTCAAGTTCTAGGTATTATTCCTACAGCTCTAGCTGCATCCAGCAACATAGGGAAGACAATTGGGGAAGAATATAGAGTAGCTTCCATGCATGAACGCATGGCTAGAATGATGAGCAATGCTGACGCCTTCATTGCCTTACCAGGTGGTTTTGGTACTTTAGAGGAGATTTTCCAAATAGTCTCTTGGGCACAACTGAATATGCATCACAAACCGATAGGCTTGTTAAATGTTAATCATTTCTTTGATGGTTTGTTGTCTTTTCTAGATCAAACTGTGGAACAGAAGTTTATTCCACACTCAGCACGACAAATTCTTATCTCAGCTTCAAATGCTGAGGAATTGATTGATGCCTTACAAGCATATGTTCATGTACCTGATTCAACTATGGCTCGAATAGAATGGACAACTGACAACAGCAAAAAGCGCAAATTGGACTTGGATCTTAATCTGTAACTGTAGCAAGATGTGGACATTGCTGTACCACTTTTACCTTCTTAGAGTTATCTTGGATACCATCTTGCTAGCCACATACCTTAAGAAAGTACTATTACTAAGTCAAAATTCATATTTTTAGAACTTAGCATATAGCTGATATTCCCTTGGAGTTTGTAATACTAGCTTTAAATATTGCTTATAATCCTCTGAACTCTTGATATATTCTAGCATATTATCAATAATTATAATAACAACTTGATTTAGGGATGGCTTAATTACTTATTCATTAACTCTATAAATGTAGCTGAGGCATTTGTCAATCCAAATGACATAACTATAAACTCATAATATCCATGCCGAATCCTGAAAGCAAAATTTTTTTTTTTTAATATCCTCTTCTTTTATCCTTAATTGATGATATCTAAATATCAAATCAAGTTAAATTTTTTTTTTTTAAACAAAAAATGTTGAGCACTTTCTAACTGATCAAATATATCATCTATACGAGGTAATGAGTATTTATTCCACATTCTCACTTTATTCAACTGTTTATAATCTATGTATAGTCATAGTGATCCATATACTGGAGCACTCCAAATAAAACTACTAGAGCTTTTAAATCCCTTGTCTAACATGTCTTGTAACTATCTTTTTTTTTTCAGTTCTTTAAGTTCAGTGGGTGCCATTCTATATGGAAATATAGGCGCTGGCCAGGAAATAAATCAATACCAAACTCTATTTATTATTTCGGGGTCCTGACAATTCCTCAGGAATTATATCAAAAAATTCTCTAATCACTGGAACTTGATTTACAAAGGTATACCTTATATCAACATCTCTCACCACTGCCAACTATCCTTGGCACCTTTTTGTAATCACTTATGGACTGCTAAAGTAGAGATTAGGTTACTGGGTATCTCACTAAGATTTCTTTGTATCAAGAGAAAAATATTCTCCAAGAATATTGAATTTAATCACCTTCTAGTGACATTTCAAAATGACATGACATAATGCCAACAAATTCATTCTCAATATCACATCACACTCTACCATATCTAGACAACTGAGTACAACAGATGTCACATTCAGAAACCATCATACCAGAGTTTGACCTCTTCCATACCTTGGTGGTATAGGATTTGCCTAAACTCAGCATTCCGCTGAGGTTTGCCCTACTACCATTCAAGAGGACACGCGGAGAGACTCTGTATGGATCTTTTCCCAAGTAACATCTCATATAACTGGTATCTCGCTATAAAACAGATATACCCCAACCGTCACTTAACCATGCCAACATAGCATACTATAAACTGACTTACTTGAACAAAAAGACAACATCCTATCGAACCCCTTTAGCAGCACCTTGAGTATAAGCATGTCCGGATTCATACCCATACTCAAAGTCCTACCTAAAGGTCCGTTACTCCATGAACACAGGGAAACCTAATGCTCTGATACCACTCTGTCACGGCCCCAAATGATGGAACACATGACCGGCACGACATAAGGGTTTCCCCCTAGCCGCAAGCCTAACACATAGCATGCACAAACATCCAGCACACAATCCAGAGTACATAATAAATATAACTGGCCACATATGCCACATCCAATATCAGAAAATACTGTATATATGTATATATATATATCTCATGATATCTCATGAATCCAACATTCTGATTCAACTTGGCCCATGGCCTCATAATATTCATGTGATTCAACTTGGCCCAAGGCCTCATAATACCAACATTATTGTAAAATATAAAACCATTTTTCAAACAACACATCAAAATACGCAAGAAGCGAGGATCCTGCCTGTATGTTCATGGAGATACTCTAGACATAACTAAACTAAATAAACAAGACAAAAGAGCCTTGCCCAATCTAGGGCTCACCAACACTATCTGCAGCCTCCTACGAAGCTGTAGCTGGATCAAAGTCTCTTTGACTATCTGTGGGGAGGAAACAAAAGAGGGGTGAGATTACCACATCTCAGTGAATGAGTAAATCACACTATAACAGAAACAGGGCAAACCAAGCACGAGTGTTTCGCAATGGGTTTAATAATTGAAATACAAATGTAAAGATAACAATAGAAACATTAAGCATTTAACCATAATTTATTGAAAGAATGCTAAACAATTCAAAAGATAAAACATGATTAAATCAATAACCGTAAGCAAATCAATTATGCATGGTAAGTAATACATGAAGATATTTATGCAATAACAATGATGAATGAGCTTGTTTAGAAATATTTAATCTTTAAGAAAAATGCATCAGTTTATTGGAGGTCTTTCCTGACAGATCTATCATCTCCCCCAAGCACACAGCAAGGGTAGGGTAATCACTGTAGGCGTAGACATAAGTCCACCCTAAATTTCCCCCAAGCACACAGCAAGGGTAGGGTAATCACTGTAGGCGTAGACATAAGTCCACCCTAAATTTCCCTGTGTCTTAGGCAGTCATATGCCCGTCACAGTATCCTAGGCCGAAGCCTTAACATGATCATGGTGCACCAAGGCTAGCACTACCTGCAGCTAGCTAACAGTGATCTAAAAGGGTTCCTCCAATAGAAAACATTTGAAAATATGCTATTCAAAGCGTTTAAAGTAAAACATTTCAATAACATTATAATAAAGTTATAATTCTCCATCTAGCTCTTTTCATGCATAAAATTCCGTTCTAAAATATATCTCATCCATGAATTCCCATGGAGACCTTTATAATCATAAACTTTCCCTTTTAAACATAGATCGTCCGTAGACGTTACATAGATGCTCATCATGCATCAAATCATTTTAAACATAGATCGTCCGTAGACGTCGTATATATGCTCATCATGCATCAAATCATTTCATGGCTAACTTAGTTCATTTCTATGACTAAGTTCGCATTTCTATAAATCTAGCTCAAATGGAGAATTATCAGTCTAGGTGTTTGCCCTGCATACCTAGGGTTCAACTAGGATTAAAATTTATAATTTCTAACATGGTTGGAACATATTGGTTTTCAAAGCAGTAAAACAATTTAGCGTACATTCCAACTAGTTAAAATCATATGAGAGAGAGAGTTATAAACCGAATTCATAAGACATGCGCTATAGTATGAAAAACCCACTCACAGGTAAGGGCTCCAGATTGGACAGCCCTAAAATCCTAGTTCCTGGTTTGAATTCGGTAAAACAGACTCCAAAATCGAGTCCGGAAGGTCCAAAAACCTTAAATGAGCTTGGGTACTATTCACCGCCGGAAAACACTATTCACGCCGGAAACACTATTCACCGTCACTATTCACCGCCGGAAAACACTATTCACTGTCACAAAAATTTTACCGAATCAACAAAATAATTTCATATCCTAATATTTATCTAGTTTCTGAATCCATCTACGGAGTCAGATTTCTAATTAGAAGTCCCTAAGTAAGGTTTTTCAGAACTTACCTTTTACCGAGATTTTCTACTTCAGATCTACGGCGATTCAACGGTTGATTTGAAAAACTGATCGGTCAAAACTGAAGTACTCTTCGTCCTGAATCCAATAATACGTTCAGTTTTGATATCGGAAGCCAATTGGTACGCCAAATCGAAAGATAAAATTGGATGTCACTATTCACTCACTATTCACTACTATGCATTTTTTTTCCGTTTTTTCTCGAATCCGATCGTCGCCCCCGGTTTTCATTTTATGGTTTCTGTTTTTCGTTTTTTTTTTTTTAAATATAATAATAATTATTAAATAATTAATAATAGGATTTTCTTTTATATAAATTCATATAAATTCTATTTTTCATCATAAAATATCCCAAAAATTCTTAAAAATTTCCATTATCATAAATCTTTAGTTAAACTCTTAAATCATGATTTTTCTTAATAAAAATAATAATAAAATAAATTTTAAAACAAATATCTTAATTCATATTAAAAGAAAGAATATTTCTAAAAATACCATACAAATTCATTAGAGGCCGATATAATTATTTTAAGCAACACAATACTTCTTTTACTTAAAAGTCCACTTACTTTTAACAAATCATAATTATTTCTACATAAATAATAATATTTTTGCTAATAGCGCGCCAAAATATAAATTCTCATATTTCTTTTGTAATTCTTTAATCCATGTAATAAATATACATATTTTCACTGGTTCTTATCTCTATTGTCAAAATTCTCTTTTTTTATTCTACATTCCCTTTAATTGGAATTTTTTGTTAAATTTTACGGTTATTACAGTTACAATGTTTATGATATTTAACATTGTAATATACCATGTCCGAAAAAATATGTAAGACGTAATGTCTTTCTTAATAAACTGAATTATTAAGCTTAATTCTTTTTTAAGTAAAATATTTGTATCTAATATTAGAAATAATTTATAGAAACAGAAAATAACGGTATTGATAGAATAATATGAAAAAATAATTAAACAGACTTAGTTAAAAATAGTATTTGTAAAGAAAGAAATTACAAGTAAGTTTTAAAAAATGAAAACAAATATATATAATGGCATAAATTTAGTAGATTAATTGAAGTAAAATAATGAATTTTAATAAATAGACAGACAAAGTATTAAAAAATATTTTGTATAATTGTGACACAACTTTAAAAATATACGTATGTTTTAACAAATATATATAATATTATCAATTTAGTATAAAACCATAGTGAAGTTAGTTTTAAATATAAATTATTTTGTGTTTAAGAAATATGATTAAAATTGATGTAAATGAATAAAAAATAGTTATTACATTGATAAAGTTTGTGTTTAAATAATATACATAAATTAGTAATAGTCAATTTTTATTCCAGTTGTTTGTAAAATATTAAAATATTTGTTCAATCAATGAGGCAAAGTAATAAATGTTAGTAAATTAGATGGAATTAGTTTTAGGAATTGGTTTGAAAGAATTAAAACAATGATTTAAAAATACACGTAGTTTTTAAAATTTGAAAGCAAATATATTATACCATTATTTAAAAAAAAATATGAATACAGTCAGTTTTAGTGCGCTATGTTTTTATACTAGATTCTCTGTTAAGCAAGTTACAATCTCTTAGATGTAATTGAGTGGAATTATTCTTCAATATATGGCGACGGATATGGCCACTACTTTTACTCTTTCATATAGGGGATTGAAACTTCAATTCCCTATATGAGTTTGTTAGAAAATTTATCCTACAAATAGTATAATTGAAATCCTAGCGGCAGACATAAACTCATAACTCTATTTCTTGCTGCTAGTGACTGACCTTCCCAAAAAGTTAAGAATCGTATAGATTCGATCATGAAACTCATCTTTTATATTGATGACATTAGGAGAATCAAATAAAATCAGCACATGATCAAAAGGCTGTATCAATGACACTGTTTCAAAAGTTAGAATTTTTGTTCTTAGATTCATAGATATATTATTTCAAGTGTTTTATTTCATATTATGCAAGGCGGAGACATCATTTATCTCACTTTAATAAGGTGCGACAAGTCTTGCTAATGAACTCTATAAATTTCGTACATTATACATTTGTTAAAGTCAAATAGGTATCTTTTTCCTCTAATTATCACTCTCTTATTTATATTTGTTAATCTTTTTCGGATAAGGATTCGCTATTTATAGCGGACAAGTGACGCATATTTTTTATCCAACTCTGGAGTAGAAGGTAGAATTGTTTCAGCTAATTTCCTCTAATTATCATTAAATGTCAATTACCATCAAGTTTGTTAAACATTTTTAACACGTAAATCATTTTAACCCTCTTAAAAATTGTTTCAGCTATGGATAAATCTTGGATGAATAAACCTCGACAATCAACAGAGTACCTTAATGGTTTAGACGGATTTCTGGAATTCGCAAATGCCAACTCTGGAGTAGAAGGTAGAATAATATGCCCATGCCCCAAATGTAGATTCAAGAAATGGCAACTAATCGAGGTTGTACGTCAACACTTGATCGTCAAACCATTTCTGGAGGGATACAATTTCTAGAGTTTGCACGGTGAAATGATCTCAGAAGAACCTGTTGTAGGACATGCCATAATGCCAATTGAGGTCTCTGAGCCCATAGTTCGAGATGACCTTGTGTAGAACATTGTCCGTGATGCATTCGGGATTCACCCCGAAAATGAGAGCATCGATTCTGTGGATATGCCAGTTCCACCGTCAGCAGGAAGGATGGATGATAGTGTCAAAGATTTTTTTGAATTACTAGAAGATGGTTAACAACCACTCTACGAAGGGTGTGAAAAGTATTCTAAATTGTCTTTCTTGGTGAAGTTGTATCACATTAAGTGTTTGTGCGGGTTAAGCGACAAAGCAATGTCGATGGTTCTTGAGTTGCTTGTCGACGCATTTCCAGATGCTAAGATTTCGCCTTCATTTTACGAGGCCAAAAAGTCATTAATAAGTTGGGGTTGAACTACAAAAAAATTCATGCATGTTAGAATGATTGTATGTTATACTGGGGTGAGCATGAAAATAGAGAAACTTGTACAAAGTGTTCCATCATCAAGGTGGAAACCGAAACAGAAGGGGGAGAAGCGAAAGAAGGTGCCTAATAAAATTCTAAGATACTTTCCAGTCAAGTCAAGATTGCAGAGGTTGTTCATGTCATCCAAAACTGCTGAATCTATGAGATGGCATGATCAAGACAGAATTTCTGACGGCGCCATGAGGCACCCAAAGGATTTCGAGGCATGGAAGAGATTTGATCTTCTCAATCCTCAATTTGCATCAGATCCGAGAAATGTTTGTTTGGGTCTTACAACGGATGGTTTCAATCCATTCGGAAATCTATCTACCAGTTACAGTATATGGCTAGTTGTGCTGATTCCGTATAATCTTCCTCCTTGGATGTCTATGAAACAAAGTTCATTCATGTTGTCAATGATAATTCCAGGGAGAAAAGTACCAGGGAATGATATAGATGTATTTTTACAACCACTAATTGAAGAGTTGAAGGAGTTGTGGATTGAAAGTGTTAAGACCTACGATGCCTTTAGCAAAGAAATGTTCAATATGCATGCAGCTCTTTTGTGGACAATCAGTGATTTTCCTGGTCTTGGATGTTTATCAGGCTGGAATACTCATACTGGATTAGCATGTCCATACTGTAACTTTGACTCTACTCCAGTCCGTCTCCCTCACAGTCGGAAGTGGTGTTTTATGGGACACCGCCGCTTTCTATCTCTGGGTCATAAATTTAGGATGGCTTGCAATAGGTTTGACGGAAAAGAAGAAAGACGAAACCCTCCACCACAACTGAGTGGCGTTGACATTTTAAGACAAGTCGATGATATTGAAGTTGTGTTCGGAAAAAATGTGGACGCTGATGTTGGGCTCAACAACGGCGTTCTCGAGGTCAGGGTTCGGTTGATGCTGGAACTCAACAATGACGCAAGAAAAGTATATTTTTCAAACTTCCGTATTGGATGAATAATATGCTGCGTCATAATCTTGACGTCATGCATATTGAGAAAAATGTTTGCGACAACATCATTTACACTTTACTTAATGACTCTGGCCGTTCGAAGGATCACTAAATGCGCGAAAAGACTTAAAGGAGCTAGGTGTGAGGTCTGAGCTGTGGCCAGATGATGACGGTAAATATGCACCTACTGTATTCACATTGACAAATGCAGGCAAGGAAGTATTTCTCAAAACCCTTAAGAATGTATCAGTACCTGACGGTTATTCAAGTAATATCTCCAGATGTATTGACGTAAGACAGTGTAAGATCGTCGGACTAAAAAGTCACGACTGTCACATCCTTATGGAACAACTGTTACCGTTAGCCATAAAGAAGACACTTCCGAAGCCGGTATCTGCCGTTCTGATCGAGTTATGTTCATTTTTTCGACAACTTTGTTCTAGAGTTTTGAACGTTAATGAACTTGATCAACTTCAAGATCGAATCATTCTGACGCTGTGCCATCTTGAAATGTTATTTCCACCGTCTTTCTTTACAGTCATGGTGCACTTAACTGTACATTTGACCATGGAAGCGAAGTTAGGAGGACCAGTTCAATATCGATGGATGTATCCCATCGAAAGGTAAAACATTAAAGACACATAATTCAAATTTCTTGCGTTATTGTTAATCCACTTTTATTCATTTAATCTATATTGTATAGATACTTGGGCAAACTTAAATCTTTCGTGCGGAATAGAACAAGGCCAGAAGGCTCAATAGCAGAGTCGTATGTCGCAGGAGAAGTTTTATTGTTCTGTTCCAGGTACATAGATGGTGTTTCCACTGTTTTCAATCGTCCTCCTTGTGTGGATGATCGACCCGATGTTGGGACGGTTGACAGTGGGTTGTTTCCACCAATTGGGAGACCAATTAGTGGATTTGAATATTTCACACTTTCTCCTCAGGAAAAATTGCAGGCCCATCGGCATGTCTTAACAAACTGCAAAGAAGTTGATCCTTACTTACAGTAAGTTAACCCACAGTCTCCCTCAAGTTTCATACAATTTTTGTTCTGATGTAGCATTAAGTGTTTACACAATGTTGACCCAAGAGGGAATTTAGGGACTACGTACGGCATAGTTTGAGAAGTTGGACGCGGGCATCTACCGAGATAGATAAAAAAGTCCACAGAGAATTTGTCTCCTGGTTTTCCTATCGTGTAAGTATTACAGAAATGTTCACACTTCATTCGTTTGTCAAATATGACTTCAACTCATCCTTTATTCGTTTTTCAGATCGCAATTACTGATGAAGGATCGTAGTGTGCCGATTTAAAATTTCTTGCACTTGGTCCACTGGATAGAGCACGTCGATACAGTGCTTACAACGTAAATGGATTTAAATTCTGAACCTTAGAGCGAGATCAAGGGATGACATCTCAAAATAGTGGAGTTTACAGTACGCTCGGGATGAGGAGTTATGCAAGTAGTAGTGACAGGAACATGCAATTCGGTGGCATCCCGTATTACAGAAAACTATTGGACATTATTGAGTTGAACTACCATGGCTAGTTTACAGTCGTATTAGTTAAGTGTATGTGGGCTAACACAACTACATCGAGAGGAATTGCAGTTGACGAGTTTGGGGTGACGTCGGTTGATTTTTCTCGATTGATTCACACTGGGGAAATTGACGATGACAAGCCATATATCCAGGCATCTAAGGCTCATCAAGTGTACTATGTATAAGATGAGTTAGACAAGAACTGGAGTATAGTGATGCATTTGAAACCTCGTGACTTATACGAGATGGGCGATGAAGAGGAAAATCTCATATACGATAGCGATCCGTTACACGCGCAAAATTTAGAAAGACTGTTTTCAGAAGGAGAAGCTAATTTAAGCTTGTTACGGTATTAGTTTTGACGTTTCCGCCTACTTACATATATTTTAGATTAGACTACTTATAATTATTGTTCTAACTTATTTTTTTTCAGAACTTTTATTAGGCAATGTTTATTTTGTATTTGTTTTATGCAATGAATAATCTTATTAATTTCAATTTGGTAGGAGTGGTGACAATGAAGAGGGCTAGATCACTCTACACAGCAGGGGCATCTAGTTCTCACACTCCCCTGCCCCGCAGGGCGATCAGCGAAGGCGGCCAGCCTACTGCAGATCCCGACACCGTTGTCTCTCGGGGAGCAGAGTCGGAGGCTATCGCGTCGTTAGTCCCTACGACTGCCTCCCTTTCTCTAGATTCTCAGGCTGTCCCCAACACACTCCCCCACCAAACGCTCAGGCACAGGACGATGATTATTCCTTCAATTTTTACACGCTCTTCGGCGTCGAGGAACAAGAGCATCAGCTCGGTGAGCAGGAGCGCAGACGCAGGAGGAGCTGGACTGTTGATGTAGTCGGTGAGTATTGTAAACATGTACACTTTGTCCTGTATATATAATTTGGTATTTGGAATCTAATATATAATTGTCTACATTATGACAGACGGGACCGGGCAGGTGCGTCCAGACAGTTGACTGTCCACGACGTCTGGTCCTTGCCTCAGGGGTCCAAGGTGGTTGTCCAGGTCAACGACAACCACCAGCCTATTGGAGATAGTGGCGGATTGCTCGGTGTCTTTCTTGGCACCATCGGGGATAATTTTCGGTTATTTCCGATCTCTTACAGGGACTGGAGGAGTATTCCTCAGCAGTCGAAGACGACTGTCTTCGTAAACTACGTTCAGGTATGGAAACAACAAAACTTAGAAATTAATTGTATTTATTTGTCATTCATGTGCAATATATGTGTAACTAATTTTTTATTTTCGTTTGCAGACGCATTTTAATGTGACAGATCAACACAAGAAGCTGATCATGCAGTCGCTAGGCGTGAAATGGAGAGCCGCACGGTACAATTTATTTCGCCTGGCGTATGACGGTACGAAGACCAGAGATCAGCTGCGGAGTGAAGTCTCGACTGGCATCCCACCTGATCAGTGGGCAACTTTCATGGACTATCGCCTTGACGCGAAGTCTAGGGTAAGTCACACGTTCATATATTTATCAAATTTAACTTTTAAATTTTTGTGATTAATTATTTTTTCTATGTGAATAATTAGGATGTGGCTGCGAAGAATAAACGGAATAGAAGACAACTAACAATGCCACACACCACTGGATCGAAGAGCCTTGCGCGAAAAAAGGCAGAGATGGTAAGTTCAAAACCATAAATATCTTTTTTTTTTAATGTTGAGATGACTATCATATATATGATAATAAATTGATTAATTACTTTAAATTTCAAGAGATTGAGCATGGCGTTCCAGTGACTCGTGGTGATATATGGACGGCAGCTCATAAAAGAGCTGACGGATCATACATCAACGACGAAGCTCGGGCTGTTGCGGTAAGTAATAAAATTTCTTCTGCCGTACGTGGGTAATTATTTAATTGAGATAATGTTTAATAATATTATTTTTTTGTTATTAGGAGAAAATTGCTTCGATCTAGCAAGAGGACAGCTCGTCCCAAGAGCTTTCGACGGCTGATTCGCTTGTGAGAGCTCTTGGGACTAAGGAGCACTCCGGCTGCGTTCGAGGATTTGGGTTGGGTGTTTACCCAACTCAAGTCTTCGGTCGTGGTTCGTCAAGGTCGAGCTCCCAGTCTGGGACGTCGTACCACGACTTACAGAGTGAAGTGGAGCGCCTGAAGACCGCTATGCATGAGCGGGACGTCGAGACGCTGAGCTCGCAGCACGGCAAGCACAAATGGAGGCTGCTATGGCGTTCTTGCTTCAAAAATTTCAGGGTCAGTTGCCACCGGAAATTTTAGGACTTCATAGTCCCGGACCCAGGGTAATATTTTAATACATAAAAATTATTGATATAATTTTGTTTACTTTGAAAACATTAAAAATTCTAACAATTGTTTTCTATTTTTTAGGACCCCAGTGACCGTGGTAGTGGGCACCAGCGTGATCAGCATGATCAGCCTCCATAGGATCCGGACATATGATTTTGTCCTTGTAGTTTGTATATGCAATTTTATTTTATTCACGACTAATAAATATTTTTTGTACATATTTTTTACTTGTATATTGATTCATTATAATTCAATTATTTACGCATATTTAGTTCCCATTTAAATATTATTTAATTTTTAAGATAATTTCTTAATTTACTAAATAATTCACGTGTTTAATTATTACATAATAAATAAAAATATATATTAATAAATTAATTAAATATTATAAATTTAAATTAATTGTTATTATATATCATATTTAGTAATAAAATAATTTAATCCCAACATCACAAAATTTAATATTTTAACATATAAATAAAATATTGTAATTAAAAATAATTACTTTTTTTAATTAAATAAAATAATTAATTTAACGACGGTTTTTCGTAAACCGTCGTTATATTTAACGGCGATTTTTAACCGCCGTTATACAAAATTTAACGACGGTTTTTAGAACCGTCATTAAACTAGGTTTAACTACGGTTATTCTCACGGTTGACCAAAATCGTCACTAGGACTTGAGTTCCACGACGGTTTTGAAACCGTCATGAATGGCCTTAACGACGGTCGAAACTATCGTTCAGTCCACTTAAAAACCGTCGCTAAGACCCGCGTTTCTTGTAGTGTGATAATAATGAGATAAATATAAAGGAAAGTAATAAAGTAATGATTTAAAAATATATACCATTTATCAAATTGTAAGGGAAAACTCTTGCTATCTAAACATTAGATTACTAGCCACTAATTGGAAATTAGAGCTTTAAAGAGAATTGTAATAACCGTAAACTTTAATGAAAATTCTAATTAAAAAAAATTTGAAATAAAAGAGAGAGAATTTCGAAAATGGAAATAAGAACCGTAGAAAATATGTATATTTACTATATGGATTAAAGAAGTACAAAGAAAATATGAGAATTTATGTTTTGGGGCGTAATTTTTATTTTTAAATAATAGTATTTTGCTATAAACAAATATATTTTTATTTATTTAAAAATGATTATGTCTTGCTAAAAAATAAGTAGACTTTTAAATAAAATAATTATTGTTTTGCTTAAAATAATTATAATGGCCTCTAATAAATTTTAATTGTATTTTTAGAAATATTCTTTCTTTTATTATGTATAAAGGTATTTACTTTGTGATTTGTTTTATTGAGATTTTTATCAAGAAAAATCATGATTTAAGAGTTTATCTAAATGTTTATGAGAATGAAAATTTTTAAAAATTTTTAGGATATTTTAGAATGAAAAACGGAATTTATATGAATAAATATAAAAGAAAATTCTATTATTAAATTATTAAATTATTATTATAAAAGGAAACGGAGGCTACCAGAATTTTGGAAAAATTGAAAACTGATGAATAGTGAGAGTGAATAGTATGAATAGTAACTTTCAATTTTTTTTCCTAGATCTGGAGTACCTATTGGCTTCCGATCTCAAAACTAAGGGTACCACTGGATTCAGGACGGAGAATATTACGGTTTTGACTGATCAAATTTTCAAATTAGCCGTTGAATCGCCGTAGATCTAAAATAGAAAATCTCAGAAAAAGGTAAACTCTGAAACTCTTACTTAAAGACCTCCAATTAAAAATCTGACACCATAAATGGATTTAGAAGTTAGATAAACCTTAAGATATGAATATTTTCGGCCATCTAACAACTTTTTATTCGTCGTGAATAGTGATTTTCGGCAGGTGAATAGTATTTTCTAGAGATGAATAGTATTTCTAATGGTGAATAGTGACCAAGCTCCCGGAGTTATTTTCTAAATTTTTGGACCCTCCGGATACGTTTTTGAGGTCTATTTAATCAAATTGAGATTGGAAAAGTACATTTTAGGACTGTACAATCTAGAGCCTTTACCCTATGAGTAGATGATTCTTGCTATGGCTTGCCCTATACTCTTCTTGATCTTTAAGCATGTATTTGAATATGACTATGAGATATTTACACTTTTATATGTTTCTGAAATGTATTAAAATTATCTGAATTGCTTACATTTTGAAATATAGTTCAAGAAGAGTATAGTTTTGAAAATGGATTTTTGAACTCATGGTATATCTAATTTCACATGTATTTCTCATTAAATGATAAAATGAATATTTATGCACGTGACATTGATTTATAAAGCTATATGATTGCCTCGAGAAAGGGCATGTATATGTGATAAACCCTAAATGAGAAATTTATAACAGATGAATTTGTATTGAGACTGAAAGTTTGTATTATATTGAGAAGTTTATACTGGATTATATGAAATATGTGCATATGATATTTTCTATGGAGGAATCCTATTGGAAACACTGTCTGCTAACAGCAGGTGATGTTAACTCTGGTGTGCACCTTGATTACCTCAGTTAGTAGGGGGTGGTATTAGCCTCGGGCAAGGGCCAACACATGGGAGATGACATGTGAAGGAAAGCGGAATGCCTCCTATATGAGCGAGATGCCAGTTATATGAGATATGATTTGTCATAACCGTAAAATTTAATGAATTCGAAAATAGGGATAAGAACCACAGAAAATATGTATATTTGCTACATGGGTTAAAGAAGTACAAAGAAAATATGAAAATTTACGTTTTGATGCGTAGTTTTTATTTTTAAATGATAATATTTTGCTATAAGCAAATATATTTTTATTTATTTAAAAATAATTATGTTTTGCTAAAAGTAAGTAGACTTTTAATTAAAATAAGTATTGTTTTGCTTAAAATAATTATATTGGCCTCTAATAAATTTTTGTTTTATTTTTAGAAATATTCTTTCTTTTAATATGTATAAAGATATTTATTTTGAGATGTGTTTTATTACGATATTTATTAAGAAAAATAATGATTTAAGAGTTTAACAAAAGATTTATGAGAATGTAAATTTTTAGAAATTTTTGGGATATTTTAGGATGAAAAACAGAATTTATATGAATTTATAAAAAATAATAATTTATTATTCAATTATTAAATAATAATTATTATTATTTTAAAAAAATAAAATAAAAAAGGAAGGGAGAAGGCAACAGAGAGGAGAGAACGGAGATAGAAAATCGAGAAAGAGTGAATAGTGAGTACATAATGAGTAAATAGTAACCTTCAACTTTCTCTCTAGATTTGGAGTGCCTATTGGTTTCCAATCTCAAAATTGAAGGTGTTACTGGATTCAGGACAAAGAATACTATGGTTTTGACCAATCAATTTTTCAAATCAACCGTTGAATCGCCGCAGATCTGAAGTAGAAAATCTCAGAAAAAGGTAAATTCTGAAACTTTTACTTAAAGACCTCCAATTAAAATTTTGACACCGTAGATAGATTCAGGAGTTAGATAAACTTTAAGATATGTACATTTTCAGCCATGTAACGGCCTTTTTATTCGTCGTGAATAGTATTTTAGTATTTCCAGTCGTGAATAGTAACTAAGTTTTCGAAGTTGTTTTCTTGATTTTTGGGCCATCCAGATACGTTTTTTAGGTCAATTTGATCAAATAGAGATTAGAAATGTATATTTTAGGGCTGTCCAATCTGGACCCTTACCTTGTGAGTAGATGATTCTTCCTATGGCTTGTTTTTACTCTTCTTGAACTTTACATTAATAAAAGAGCATGTTTACAAGTTATTTATACTTTTGTATGTTCCTGAAATGGTTTGGAATATCTGAAACTATTGAAATATGATATCTGGTTCAAGAAGAGTGACTTTTGAAATGAATTTTGAAACACATTGAACATGTGATTTTTAAATGTATTTCTCATTATATGACAAAGGATATATGTTATGCATATGATATTGATTCATACAGTGATATGTTTGCCTCGGATATAGGCATGTATACATGATTCCCCTAAATGGAAAGTTTTGACAGATGAATATACAGAGACTGAAAGTCTGTATTATATTGAGAATTTTATACTGGATTATATGGCATATGTGCATGTGATATTTTCTATGGATGAATCCAATTAGAAACACTATCTGCTAATAGTAGGTGATGTTAGCCTTGGTGCTCACCTTGATTGCCTCAGTTAGCAGGGGGTGGTACTAGCCTCGTGTGAGGGCCAACACACAGGAGATAATATGTGATGGAGAGCGAAATGCCTCCTATATGGGCGAGATGCCAGTTATATGAGTTATGATTTGCCTTTCCTTACTGTGTGCTTGAAAAATACCCATATAGAGTCCATTCGCATGTCCTCTTGAATGGTAGTAGGGCAAACCTCAGCGGGATGCTGAGTTTAGGCAAATCCTATACCACTAAAGTACGGAAGGGGTTAAACTCTGATATGGTGGTTCTGATATGGGATTCTCTAAATGTTTTCATAAGATTTATGTTAATGTATAACACGATTTTATTATCGAACTTACAACATTACTTATGAACTGAATATGCATATGAATTTGAACAGAGTTTATTTGAAATGCGGGTCCCATATGAATGTACCTCCGAATTGTAATTTTCAATGTGACAAGTTTTAAAATAAAGAGTACATTCATATGTTGACCTAAAAGGTCATAGGAGGTGTTACCTGCTTACTGAGTTGTAAAACTCACTGCACGTGGTTGACATATTTTTTAGATAAAGTCCCAGAGTTTGGTCCTGCTGCTTCTTGATCTACTAGGTGTCGTACTTCTGTGGTGAGCTTAAATCATTTCTGAGCTCTCAGTGTTTAAATTGTAATATAAATGTCCTCTAGAGTTGCTCTGAACGTTACAGGCATGATCTTTGTTTCCTCTGTAAAACTAAAAAGTGTAGCCCTGGCATGTATAATTAATTATGTTGAGATTTTCCAAACGTATGATATTATCCTGTTATGACAAATTTTGTAGTCGATTGTAAATAAATAAAGATAAAGTTATCGGACAGTAGTGTTATTCGCGTTCCTAAAGTAGGGGCGTGACATGATTTTCCTTCATTTGCTGTGTACTTGAGAAATACCCATATAGAGTCCCTTCACGTGTCATCTTGAATGGTAGTAGGGAAAATTTCAGCGGGATGCTGAGTTTAGGCAAATCATATACCACAAAAGTACGAAAGGGGCTAAACTCTGATATGGTGGTTCTGATATGAGATTCTCCAAATTTTTTCATAAGAATTATGTTGATGCATACTATGATTTTCTTATCGTTCTTACCGCATTACTTATGAATTGAATATGAATATGATTTTTGAACAGAAATCATTTGAAATGTGGGTCCCATATGAATGTACCTCTGAATTGTGATTTTCAATGTAAAGAGTTTTAAAATAAAGAGTACATCCATATGTTGACCTAAGATGTCATAGGAGGTATTGTCTGCTCACTGAGTTGTAAAACTCACTACATGTGGTTGATATGTTTTTCAGATAAAGATCCAGAGTTTGGTCTTGTAGCTTCTTGATCAACTAGGTGTCGTACGTCTGTGGTGAGCCTAAATTTTTTATTGGCTCTTAGTGTTTAAAATTGTAATATAATTGTACTCTAGAATTGCTCTGAACGCTACAGGTAGGATCCCTGCTTTTGCTGTTACTTTGATGTTTATGGACTTGATTTGTATATGGTATATGTATGTGAAAACCTATATATATTTGTTTCCTTGATAAAGGATTGGAATATTCATGTTTATGGAAAATATATGTTCATGGTATACGTGTTTCACGTGCCCTAAAATTAGGGGCGTGTCAAGTTGGTATCAGAGCATTAGATTTCCCTGTGGCTATCAGAGCAAAGGATTCTTTAGTAGGACCTTTAGTATCGATATGAGCCAAACATATTGATACTTCAGGTGCTATTGAGAGATTCTATAGGGTTTCAATTTCTTTTCTATTCCAAGTTGCTAAAGTTTATAGTATAAGATAAATTGAATATTGTGACATCTTAAGATGTATCTATGGATAAATTACAGTTTGAAAGTGAAAGGGATAGCCATCCCAGAGAATTTAAAGAATTGAGACAAATGTCAAATATGATCGTTTCTGAATGTGATATCTGTTGTACCTGGTTGTCTAGATATGATAGATTTTGATGTGATATTGAGAATGAATTAAATGGCATTATGTCATGTCATTTTGAAATGTTACTTTAAGGTGATTAAATTCAATATTCTTGGAGATTTTTTTTTCTTGATACAAGGAGATCGTAGTGAGATACCTAATAATCTAATCTCTGCTTTAACACCCCATAAGTGATTATAAAAGGTGTCAAGAATATTTGGCAGTGTTGAGAAATGTTGATATAAAGTATACCAGTGTAAATCAAGTTCCAGTAGTTAGAGAATTTTCTAATGTATTTCCTGAGGAATTTCCAGGATTATTCCGAAACGATAAATATAATTTGGTATTGGTTTACTTCCTGGAACCTAACCAGTGTCTATATTTCCATATAGAATAGCACCCACTGAATTTAAGGAACTGAAAAAGAATTAGTTACAAGACGTGTAAGAAAATGGATTCAAATTCCCCAGTACTTTTTCTTGGAGTGCCCCAATTTTATCTGTAAAAAAGAAAGATATATCGTTGTGATTGTGGATAGATTATAGACAGTTGAATAAGGTGACAGTGTGAAATAAATACTCATTACCTCATATGGATGATTTGTTTGACCAGTTATAGGGTGCTCAACATTTTTTTTAAAAAAAATTGAATTGATTTGAGATCTAGATATCATCAATTAAGGATAAGAGAAGAGGATATTGCAAAAATTGTTTTCAGGATTCGGCATGGACACTATAAGTTTTTAGTGATGTCATTTGGTTTGACAAATGCTCCAGCTGCATTCATAGATTTAATGAATAAGTAATTAAGCCATCCCTGAATCAAGTTGTTATTATATTTATTGATGATATACTAGAATATTGCAAAAGTTCAGAGGATCATAAGCAATATTTAAAGATAGTTTTACAAACTCCAAGGGAGTATCAGCTATATGCTAAGTTCTCAAAATACGAATTTTGACTTAGTAATATTACTTTCTTAAGGTATGTGGCTAGCAAGATGGTATCTAAGAAAATCCTGAGAAAGTGAAAGTGGTACAGCAATGTCCACATCTTGCTACAGTTACAGAGAAAGATTCAAGTCTAATTTGCGCTTTCTGCTGTTGTCTGTTGTCCATTTTATTTGAGCTGTAATTGGATCAGGTACATGAACATATGCTTGTAAAGTATCAATCAACTCCTCAGCATCTGAAGCTGAGATAAGAATTTGTCGTACTGAGTGTGAGATAAACTTTTGTTCCACATTATGATCAAGAAAAGACAACAGACCATCAAAGAAGTGGTTAATATTTAACAAACCTATCGGTTTGTGATGCATATTTAGTTGTACCCAAAAGACTATTTGGAAAATCTCCTCTAAAGTACTAAAACCTCCTGGTAAGGCAATGAAAGCATCAACATTGATCATCATTCTAGCCATGCGCTCATGCATGGAAGCAACCTTAAATTCTTCCCCAATTGTCTTTCCTATAACGTTGGATGCAGATAGAGCTGTAGGAATAATACCTAGAACTTGACATTCTCCTACATGTACAGCTGTAGACACACACCCCATTAACCCACGGTTACCTCCACTATAGACTAAATGAATTTTTCTCCTGGCCAGCATCATACCCAGGTTTTGTACTGCTTTCACATATTCTCTATCTTTCTCAAGACTAGAACTATAAAAGAAACAAATATTTCGAAACTGATGGAATGTGATTCCCTCCATAGCTATACACACTTTAACTTTGAGTATGGAAGTAAAGATACTAACATGTGTATTTATAGAATTCAGAGAATGACATATATATGATAGCTATGTGAATAGGCCGGGCATAATTAGAACAACTATGTGAGTGATTGATGGATATCAGCTAAATTGAAGGTGAAATTTTCAAAAATGACGGCAAACATGTATATGTACAGTAGTTGTGATAGTCGCTCATATTAGACATATAAAGAGAATAAGGGTAAGATATTACCAGAAAATTTTCTTTTTCTTGTTGTCCTTGATGAAGGATTGATGTCTTGATTATTGTAGGAAAGTCGTAGATGATATGCGTCATTGTAAAAAAAAAAGAGTGAAGATGCAAATCAGATAATTATTAAAGAGGGACAATTAAATGATTTTTCTTATTTTTTCCATGTTCTTACTAGTCGACTATCAGTATTATTAAGTCGACTAACTATTTTGAGAAATTTTAATTTGAACTGATTATTTTACAGTTGATTGATTACATATATTTTGAAATAATCAACTGCATCGTACCAGTTAACTACGTATTCTTTTATTTTCACAGACTTTTATAAGTTCAGAAATGTTTTTTTTTTCATGTGCTATCTTTCCACCAAATACCAATAGATTTAAAGTAGATTTTGACATATATATTCAAAATTTGCAACCACCGAATTTTGTCGAAATAGCAGCTAATTTTTCTTTACAGATTTTCAAGAATCATGCCCACCGATTTTAACTCTCTCCAACGCTTTGTCCAAACTTTTGACTTTCTATTTTGGCACCGTTCTTATACTTTTTGTCTATTCTATTGTATCCTCCTTGATTAATGATTGGCATTAAATGCAAGGTTCTTTTTCTTATTACAGGGAGAGTTCATTTATTTTCTTTAAAACTCAGTTATTATGGTGTCCAAGTGGTTAGTAGGTTAAAATTATGAAAAATTTGAAAGGAATAGATGGATGTTGTCCTTATGGTGCTTTGGCGAATGTAGTCAAGAGAATTAGTGGTGTTGAAGTTCTTGAGAAATAAAATATGAGAACTAGGATCTAAATTAATCTTTGAACTCTTAATTTGGAAATATGAAGAATATTATGAGAATCATGTCCGAAAATAATGTAAGTGATCAAGATATTTGTGTTAAAGGTTTATATTATGCTAAATCAAATCTAGTATCTAGGATATGAATTATGTTGAAATTGAGAATTCATGCATGAGTAATTGTTGGGAACGATCTTCTTGAAATGATTGGATGAATTAAACGGGATTGATATAAGTTAAAATGATGTGGTTTTGGATATGATAGAAGAAATGATTAAAAATTTTGACAACGAGTTTAATGGTGTTAATAAGATGGTATATAATTACTGTGATGAGGTAAGTTGAAATTATTAGACATGTGTTAATGGTACGTAAACATTATAAAATGTTTGGTGGATTTATTGCTACGTATATTTAACATATTGATTAAAAGATTTTAGGATAAAAATAGATGATAGATTAAGATGATGATATCCATGAGATGATGTTGACATTTGAAAACCATAAATGACTTGATAGAAGTTTAAAATAAGAAAAGATAGTTACCCAATATGAAGGTGAATATATTCCTTTATGTGTGTGTTTCCTAATATCGACTTATAGATATATGCACAAGAGCTTGAGGATATAAAGGAATGAGATACTCAATGGTTTAAGAGTTCCTTATATGTATATATATAATTTGTTGAGTACGTTATATAAAGTGAAATTGATTAGAAAAGAAATACAAATAATTCAATACAGTCCAAAAGTCCAAAGGGACCATGAATGTTAAGCACTAGAAATTATCAGTTGTTGACCATATATGTTTGAAGGACTTACCAATAGAAGAGGTAATGAGGTTTGGAAAGAAGAAAGTACCTATCAGATTTTTCTCAGGTTATCGAATTTCAAGAAATTCAACTAAACATAAACTTGACTTAATTATGAGGAAAAAAAATCGATGATTATTGTTGATTGATAAGTGAATAATTTATGGATGAAAGAAATCCCTATGGTTAAATTTATATGACAAAACCACTCAAGTGAGGAAGCCACCTGAGAAGTACAAGATGGCATACATATAAGATATCTCCAATTATTTAAGTAATAAGGTTAGTAATTCCGAATTATGTCTTGTTTTCAATCCCTATATGTGGTAGGATGGTGATGAAATTTGGGGACCGAATTTCTTTAAGGGGGGAAGAATGTAATAACCGTAAAATTTAACAAAAATTCTAATTAAAGAAAATTTGGAATAAAAGAGAGAGAATTTCGAAAATGGGGATAAGAACTGTAGAAAATATGTATATTTACTACATGGGTTAAAGAAGTACAAAGAAAATATGAGAATTTATGTTTTGAGGCATAATTTTTATTTTTAAATGATAGTATTTTGCTATAAACAAATATATTTTTATTTATTTAAAAATAATTATGTCTTGCTAAAAAAATAAGTCGTCTTTCAATTAAAATGATTATTGTTTTGCTTAAAATAATTATAATGGCCTCTAATAAATTTTAATTGTATTTTTAGAAATATTCTTTCTTTTATTATGTATAAAGGTATTTAATTTGTGATTTGTTTTATTGAGATTTTTATCAAGAAAAATCATGATTTAAGAGTTTAACTAAATGTTTATGAGAATGAAATTTTTTAAAAATTTTTAAGATATTTTAGGATGAAAAACAGAATTTATATGAATATATATAAAAGAAAATCATATTATTCAATTATTAAATTATTATTATTATCAAAAATAAAAATAAAAAGGGGAAGGGGGAGATAAGGAGAGCGAGGCTACCAGAATTTTTCTTTAGATCTGGAATACCTATTGGCTTCTGATATCAAAATTAAGGGTACCACTAGATTCATGACGGAGAATATTATGGTTTTGATCGATCAATTTTTCAAATTTTCAAAAAAAGGTAAACTCCGAAACTCTTATTTAGAGACCTTCAATTGAAAATCTGACACTGTAGATGGATTCAGAAACTAGATAAACCTTAAGATATGAATATTTTTGGCCATTTAACAGCTTTTTGTTCGTCGTGAATAGTGATTTTCGGCAGGTGAATAGTATTTTCTAACGATGAATAGTATTTCTAATGGTGAACAGTGACTAAGCTCTCGGAGTTATTTTCTAAGTTTTTAGACCATCCGGATACGTTTTTGAGGTCTATTTGATCAAATTGAGATTGGAAAAGTACATTTTAGGGCTGTCCAATTTGGAGTTCTTACATTGTGAGTATATGATTATTCCTATGGCTTGCCCTATACTCTTCTTGATCTTTAAGCATGTATTTGAATATGATTATGAAATATTTACACTTTTATATGTTTCTAAAATGCATTAAAATTATCTGAATTGCTTACATTTTAAAATATAGTTCAAGAAGAGTATAGTTTTGAAAATGGATTTCTGAACTCATGGTATATCTGATTTCACTTGTATTTCTCATAAATGATAAAGTGAATATTTATGCACGTGGCATTGATTTATAAAGCTATATGATTGCCTCGAGAAAGGGCATGTATATGTGATAAACCCTGAATGAAAAATTTATGACAGATGAATTTGTACTGAGACTGAAAGTCTGTATTATATTGAGAAGTTTATACTGGATTATATGGAATATGTGCATATGATATTTTCTATGGAGGAATCCTATTGGAAACACTGTCTGCTAACAACAGGTGATGTTAGCCCTGGTGCGCACCTTGATTGCCTCAGCTAGCAGGGGGTGGTGCTAGCCTCGTGTGAGGACCAACACACGGGAGATGACATGTGAAGGAGAGCGGAATGCCTCCTATATGGGCGAGATCTAGTTATATGAGATATGATTTATCTTCCCTTGCTGTGTGCTTAGAAAATACCCATATAGAGTCCCTTCGCGTGTCCTCTTGAATGGTAGTAGGGCAAATCTCAGTGAGATGCTGAGTTTAATCAAATCCTATACCACCAAAGTACGGAAGGGGTTAAACTCTGATATGGTGGTTCTGATATGGATCCTTCAAATGTTTTCATAAAAATTATGTTGATGCATACTATGATTTTCTTATCGTTTTTTTCGCATTACTTATGAATTGAATATGAATATGAATTTTGAACAGAGATTATTTGAAATGCAGGTCCCATATGAATGTACCTTTGAATTGTGATTTTCAACGTAAAATGTTTTAAAATAAAGAGTACATTCATAGGAGGTACTGCCTGCTCATTGAATTGTAAAATTCACTACACGTGGTTAATATGTTTTTTAGATAAAGATTCAGAGTTTGGTCCTGTAGCTTCTTGATCAACTAGGTGTCGTACGTCTGTGATGAGTCTAAATTGTTTCTTGGCTCTCAGTGTTTAAAATTGTAATATAATTGTACTCTAGAGTTGCTCTGAACACCACAGACAGGATCCCTATTTTTGCTGTTACTTTGATGTTTATAGACTTGATTTGTATATGGTATATATATGGGAAAACCTATATGTATCTGTTTCCTTGATAAAGGATTGGAATATTCATGTTTATGAAAAATATATGTTTATGGTATACGTGTTTCACGTACCCTAAAATTAGAGGCGAGTCAAAAATTATGAATATGTGGCTTTTAAGTCATGCTTGTTTAAGTTTCACTTTGCCTTGCCAACTTTCTGAATATGGAACAAAAAGAGATTTCTTAAAGACGAAAAGTGGATGGATAATGAGATAATGTATTGCTAACATTCTGATGCTAGCTAAAGCGATAAGAATTGTTAATTTGAATGATTCCACTTGTATTTCAATTAACTTAATTTTTTTTTTGGGGTTTTGTCATACCAATTAATTATCTCTTGACGTATTTTACAGTGTGCTTTTAGCTGATTGTGTAGGGTAAATTTTATAAAAATATTCTCTAAGATATTTTGGAGAATTTCTCTTTTTTTTTTTTTTATTAAAATAAAATTATCTATTTTTATTTAAAAAAAGTGAATATTTTAATGTATGAAATGGGTGTGATAGCAACTTGTTAAATATGTTCCGCATACGACAAACGCAATTTGATAGACTTTGATTTGCCTTCCTGCATAAGAAATTTAGGATATGCTATTAAACTAATGGCTGTATCGTAAATCAGACGCCAATTAAATTTCTTGGAGCCTAACATGATTAGAAGCACTCATTTCCATGTTCTGACGTGCTTATTTATTGTTTGATGATAGATGTTTTTGCGTAATCAACATGCAGACAAAGACAAACCAACAAGAGACTGCAAGAAGTGGAGAAAGAGTTTTACAAATTCTATCTATATTAGTGGAATTTTAAATTCTGATAAATTTGTTGGTTTCAATTATTTTAATATTTTTTTAAAAAATTTAAGTATTAATCCAAACAAAAAATTTATGATAAAGTAATTTTAAAAGAAAAAATATTTGGTACACCGGCAGTGGATAATTTTTTGTCCACCAGCAGTATCCAGATCACGACACGTGGCAAGAATAATGGTTTTTAAAATTATTTTTGCCATGTGTCATGATCTGGACACCGCTGGTGAACAAAAAATTGTCCACCGCCGGTGTATCAAATACCAACTCATTTTAAAATATCTTAAAAACTTACTTTCTTCTTTAAAATTACCTCATTCAACACAGTTGGAGTAATTTGCAACAGTCTTGGATACTACGTACTAATAATAGTTGCTGATGAAATTACTCTGTATGGTTGTTATTCCTACTTCAGTAGTTTGGGAGGAAGAGCCACGAACTTTTGTAAGTTGAAATGGTTCTGAGACTTCTGTTATGATTAGTTATCCTGTAGTCATTTTATTTAACTATATCGTATAGGTGTTTGTATCTCATTGGTATAAGCATTTAGTTATCTTGTTTTGAGAAGTAAGTTTTTCTCATATCATTAATACAAGAAAGGGTACAACCTTAATCTCTGTTTTTTCTTCTACTCATCTTTTCTTTGTCTAGTTTACTCTTTTACTATTGTTGATATCTTTCATGGTATTAGACTATTGATCCATGAAAATAGAAATGTTTCTTCTTCTTTGGCGAACACAAACATGATGAACTTAAAATATAATTATCACTACACAAGCACGAGTAAACTAACAATACAATAGATGAGTAGCAGGACATCTTTTATAGAAAATCTCTTAAAATCAATTAATTAACACACTATAATTTTTCTTATTTTGTTCAAGAAAATCACAATTAGGAGTTGGATAAAAGTAAATACTAGAAGTACGTAAGAGGTAAACGAGCAAAAAATTAACTAATTAAAACCTAAGCATTCAACTTTATTCAATTAATTCATTTAACTGTTCCTCTTTTCTATTACTATGATTGACATAATGGATTATTAACTAGAGAACTAGTATATTCATAAACTCCTACTAAGAATAGATAAACTTATTTATTCTCAAGATAAACCTACATACGTAGTGAGTAGTTGAAGAATAAGTTTGATAGCAAACGAGCAAAAAATTAACTAATTAAAACCTAAGCATTCAACTTTATTCAATTAATTCATTTAACTGTTCCTCTTTTCTATTACTATGATTGACATAATGGATTATTAACTAGAGAACTATTATATTCATAAACTCCTACTAAGAATAGATAAACTTATTTATTCTCAAGATAAACGTACATACGTAGTGAGTAGTTGAAGAATAAATTTGATAGCATATATAAGCTCATAAAAGGTTGTGTAACATGTCAAGGTATCTCACAATCTTGCACACAAATTAACTTGTTCAATAGTATAGAACAGAGTTTAGAATTAAACTATATAATTGAGATCTATTGAACATCTAGAACTAAAATACTACTATGGAAAGTAAAGTAAACATCACAATAATACAAAAAAAATCAAGAAGAGAAAGAGTGGAAGGAGAAGAAAGAGGTTTTTTTTAATCCTCTTGGATTCTAAAGACTTTTCTAGAACTTGATCACACTACTCTCAAGTATTGTGCCATCTCTCCACCTCCATCATGCTCTTCTAAGAACATCATAGATGTTGAATGAAGCCTTAAAACCTCCTTTTAAAGACAAAACCATGAGCTCAAAAATAAAAAAGGAAATTAGGATATTGGCACATGCGAAGCTGTGACTCTAGACGATGGCTCTTCAAGGGTCTCTGGAGCAAATTTGACCTAATACTGATGATATAAGTAGCCTTGACTTTGGACGCACATTAAATTCTTCCTTGGATGAAATTAGAGGGCATATACTATGCCATTGGAAACCTATTTTCAAGCCCTTTAATTTTACACTATGTTTACCTCAATCTGAGTCAAATTCATCCCAAAAAGTACAAAATACTCCACTAACATCAAGCACCAACCTCAATACAATTCGTTTAAAACTCTAAATCCCAATACCCGAACTCTAAACTCCAAAAACTAAACTTTAAAATATCAAACACCAAACCTTTAAACTTTGAACTCAAAACCTCAAACTCTAAAATCTCAAGCCACAACACTCAATACTCCACACTTTAAACTCCAAAAACCCGAACTCTAAACTCCACACTTTAAACTCCAATACCTGAACTCTAAACTCCAAAAACTAAACTTTAAAATATCAAACACCAAACCTTTAAACTTTGAACTCAAAACCTCAAACTCTAAAATCTCAAGCCACAACACTCAATACTCCACACTTTAAATTCTAAATCCCAAATCTCAAAATTTTAATGTCTAAACCCTAAACCTAAACTCCAAATCTTAAACCTCAAAAATTAAAATCCTATACCCTAAACCTTGAAATCTCAAACTCCAAACTCAAAAACTCAAACCATAAAAATTTCAAACCCAATACCCCAAATCTGAAACCCAAAAATTCCAAACTACAAACCGCAAGCTATAAAGTCTAAACCCTAAAACCTCAAACTCTAAATCTTAAACACCAACCCTTCAAACTCCAAACCCTAAAACTTGAAACCTCCCAAACTTTAAACCTTAAAACCCCATTTCTAAATTGTAAACATTAAGTCCTTAAAACTCCGAACATTAAACTGCAAACCCAACCCCAAAATCCAAAGCCCTAATTCAAAATTCTAAAATTGAAACCTTTAACTTTAAAACTCCAAACCCCAAAGCCCTCAACCCTAAACCCTAAGCCTCAAATAATAAATTCCAAACCATAAACTCTAAATCTTTAACTGTAAATAATAAAATCATAAACCCTAAGATGTATAGAGTTTAGAGTTTCTAATTTTGAGGTTTAGGTTTTGGAGTTTTGGACTTGTGGGTTTGAGGATTGGTTGTTTGTGGTTTTGGAGTTTAGGGTTTGAAATTTTAGGGTTTAGAGTTTGTGTTTTTAGTGTTTTTGGGTATAAGATTTTGTTGTTTGAGGTTTGGCATTTTGGTTTTTCTAGTATGGGGTTTCAAATTTGGATGTTTAGGGTTTGAATTTTAGAGTTCTATTGGTTTTGGTGTTTGGATATTGAGTTTAAGGTTCAATGGTTTAGGGTTTTGGTGCTTGGCATTTGAAGTTTTTGGGTTTAGGGATTGGGGTTTTGAATTTTTGGTGTCTGGGGTTTAGATTTTGATGGTTTAGGGTTTTAGTATTTAAGATTTTGAATTTGAAGTTTAAGGATTTGTGGTTTAGGTTTTTAGGGTTTGAGACTTGAGTTTTTGGGTTTGAGATTTAGGGTTTTCGAGCTTTTTGGTTTGGAGTTTGGAGTTTTAGAATTTAGGGGTTGGGATTTAGAGTTTGGTGTTTGAAGTTTGGAATTTAAATGTTTATGATTTAAATGTTTGAGGTTTTCGGTTTAGGGTTCAAAGTTTAGTAATTTTGGTGTTTGAGTCTTGGTGTTCGATGTTTTGACATTTTAATTTCTGATATTTAAAGATTTATAGCTTATAGTTTTAAGATTTTAGACTTTTGTGTAGCATTTCATCAAACACCTTGTCTGTCATGCTCATATATGAAAATTTGTAGGGTGTTTGGTTTGCAGATTAAAGGCAAAATTTTTGAAAAATGTTTCATAGGAATGATATATTCCGGGTTTGGTTCAAGGTTTTTTTTATAATCTTGCTAAGAATACAAGATTTCCAAAAAATGATACATGGGAATTTTATCCCTTTGGTAGGATGTGATAATATTATGTTTAGTGTTCTAAAAGTTGAATTGGACTAGCTAGTCAGATTGAAAAGCTGGTCAACTGATAGAGGGATCAGTTCAGTTTAATCCTTTAAACCGTTCAACAACAAAAAAAACTAGTGAAAACTGACGAAAAACTAGTGAAGTAGTTTTTATAGTTTACTTTTTAACTTTTTTTTCGAGTTATTAAAATTATATCATTTTGACTATTTTTTAATTTTTTTAAACTCAAAAAGATGTCATTATATCTAGATTTTTAATGTTAATGATAATTATATGTGCATTATAATTTTTTGGTGATTAAAAATGATATTGTAATGATTATTACTGATTATTAAATATTATATCATATAGAGATATGAATTCTTTTTATATGTAATAGAGTTATTAATAAAATTTTAAATATATTAATATGTAATATTTGATTATTTTTATCTTTAATGACTTATTTAATTGATTTTATATATTTAAATTTTAATATATCATGTATTATAATATGGAAAATTAAAAAATATACTATATATTTTATTACTAGTTATTGGACAACGGTGGAACCAGTGAACTGTTTACAGCTTTCTTCACTAGTTTAATAACTGGTTCGATTTTTAAAACATTGGTTATATTTGTATGATGTTAAAATACATTTGATAAGGTTAAAAGACTTTTTTGTTCTCTTATCCTCTTATCCTCAATTTTAAGTTTCAAATTCTAAAATTCAAATATCGAAATCTCAAATTCAAAATTTCAATATTTAAAATCTCAAAACTCTTAAATTTTAAATTTCAGACATTCAAACTCCAAATTATAAACTATAAACACTAAGTCTTAAAACACTAAACTCTAATTCTTAACATGTATTTTGTTTTCTTTTCCAATATTTTATTTAATTACTCAATTTTTTCTTCTTTATATGTTAAAAATTAATAAGGATAATTTTGAAAAATTATCAAACATTCTCAAAAATATTGATGTGAACTAAACTTGAGAATGCTAGATTCTTAATAATGTAGTAAAATATTCTTAAAATTATTTGTAATAAATCAAATATATATGATTATGTTATATTTTCGGAAATGTGAAGAATATGTATCCTCCCTTAGAAAACAAGTCAAGCGAAGCACTAGCTACAAATGTACAAGTCTCAAACCCATGTTTCCAAATAAACCATGCATTCAAGGAGTTTCTTAATCTCAGAGGAAACTAACGAAGCAAGTTTAATGAGAAAAGAGAGAGAGTAACCAAAACAAGAAATTAAGTCATGACATGAGAAATTGGAACTCTAAATATATAAAAATTCATATCTGAGATAGATTTATCAAGCAAAAATCGAGCGAAGAGTTGAAAGGAGAAAAAAATGGATCCAGCAGAGAGTGAAGATCTGAGGATGAGGAGAAAGCAGAGACAAAGAAGATGGCGTATATTAAGACTTTGAGATCTTAGCAACTAATGATTGGAATGGTGTTATATCAATAAAGTAGAATTTATGTTCCGCACTACTTGTTTGAATCCCTAAACTCAACATGCTTGTTGAGAAAATATTTAGATAAGGCCTAACGGAAAGTATAGTGTATCTTGGTTACTTGTTCACAATACTAAGTTTCCATTCGTGATTCGGAATAATTTGGCAGAGGTCAGGCGACATGGGTTTAAAGACGATTTAAACGATTTGCTTCATTTGTTCTGTGAACTCTTATCTACCTCAGACAATCTAGAAGAAGCTAACAATTTTCGATATAAACTTGTAAATTTAGTTTGGATTTAATAATCAGTAGTTTACCATTAACTATAAAATACGGATATTTCACAAAATGAATTGTATTTATATTTAATATATATTAGAAATTTATATTAAATAAACAATACTTTTTAAATTATATATAAACTATTCAAATTTTATCATATTGTACGTGCTTCTTAGATAATTAGTCTTGAGATTAAGCTAATACAAAAATCTATCCATTCCTCCCATATTACCCTTTACCTAGTTGCTTCAGTAATTAGCCAATGTAAAACGGGTGGCTAGGAAAATCGACCCCTATCTACTCCTAAGACTACCATTATTTCTTGAATGTAAGTCTGCAATTTGAACAGTTTTATTTTTTATTTTTAAATATGTGCTCACAATAGACAAATCATAAAAAAAAAACGTAACAAATTAACAATGGCCGGCATTTTTATGAAGTGAAAACCAAGGAGAAAAGACAAAGAAATCATCTTGTGTGTTTTTGGCGCTATCGTCACACTGAACAAGGCCATGATCAAGCCTATACTTTTTTATTTTTCGAAGACAAATTGTCTGACAAAGTCGACTTCATTAGCGGCGTGATTTTCCTTGCAATTTGATGGCTCTACTGTGTGGGAAGCATTAGGAAAGACGAATCGATGGTATTCTTTATTAAATTCCGAAGCAAGGGGCTTTGAAATTGTGATTCACTTCTAAGAGTTCTGTTCTTCTCCTCTGTACACATAGAGGACATACAGGAAAACAGAGGAGGGAAGTCCTTTGACCTTGTCATCGTCTCAGATGGAGAAGGAAAAGAGCAGTAACATCTCCCTGTTGGATTTGCCTGAATTCAGCTTGGATTGCATTCTCAAGCACCTTTCCCCACTGGAATTGTGTATAACGTCAGAAGTGTGTACTTCTCTGAGGAATAGATGTAGTAGTAATCATTTATGGGAAGAACATGTAAAACGAAAATGGGGCAGAGTAATTGGCGATATTGCTTATAAGGAGTGGCAATGGCATATAACAAGAGCAAAGGAAGACAACTTCATAGATCAGAATGGATCACTGGGATGTTTTAGTGGTGTATGGCCAAATCTATGTCTTGGGTCATATTTAGAAGACTGTCGACAGCTTAGAGGTTCATCATCAAATTATTTCTTGAAGGCTTTGTATTGGTCCCTAGAGAGTGGTAACTTCTGGTTCCCTGCTCAACTCTACCAGGTAAAAATGGCAGTAGGCACTGGCGGCAGCTAATTCATTTGTAATTCTTGTAATTTTAGTATATATACGAATGACATAGATAGTGTAAGAGATGAATTTTTGGATCAAATTTATCTTCAGAAATTCAAAT